>JAUIMM010000932.1:4162500-4314683 GCA_031769625.1 Taudactylus pleione | reverse complement strand
GCATCTATATCAGGTGACACAGTGAGTAATTTGTTCAAGTTGTGCTATTTTTTTTTTTAGATGGAGTAGAATTTATTGCAGCTGTTATTTTCCTCTTAACTAACTTGAATATCCCTAGAATTCACAGTCAATCTAACTAAGATCCCACACAATGGGCCTGATTCAGAGCCGGACGCAATTAGCGCTCGTCCAGAAAATAGGGGTGGCTAGTCAAATCAACCGCTCGCTCTTTGCGGTCTGTTCACGCCTCTAGGTCTGAACGAGCGAACTAAACTTGCGGTCGTTTTTTTAAAAAATACGCCCCCTGGCCGCTCGCATCCTGCGTCATGTCCGCTATTTATTAGATTAATCGAGTACATCGACCAGGGTATGCGCTACTCGCTATTCTTGGGGTTGGTTTTTCCTACCGCAATTTTGCGAGCAGTTCTGACTATAAAACAACCCAGTGACGTGGTCAATGACGCTGCTGTTTTAATTATGCACACCCATAAAACGCCCGTTTTGACCTTTAAGCACGCCTGCGTTCGGATCTCAACTCCCCGTTTTCAAGCACCTTCCCCCGTTACCACCCACATACGCCTCATTCTGTCACTCAAATTATCAGGCATTCGCTATTTTGCGAGCACATGAATCTCGACCGCACTGACTGGTTCGCGCATGCGTATAACGATCCGTACGCATGCGCAGTTGGGCAAACATCGCTCGGAGCGAACGAGCGGCCGCTTACGAGCGGCTCTGAATCAGGCCCAAAGGCAGCACAAGTTGTCCAGTAAACAATTAGCCACTGTTTGCTGTAAAAAAGAAAACTAAAGGGGGAGACTTATCAAACCTTCTAAATATGCCACATGGAGACGTTGCTCATAGCAACCAATCAGATTGTAGCTTATCAAATACATTCTATAGAAATATAGCTGGAATCTGATTGGATGCTATGGGAAACGCCTCCACTTGTTATCCCCCATGTTCTATCGATATCATAGCTCCCAATTTTTGTTACAGCCAAAGTGGGACATGTGTGAAAAGGGGTGTGGCCACGGCTGAATAATAATATGAAGGAAACCATCGATGGTTCAGGTCTGGATCTAGGAATGGGATTTTGGCATTGGACCCAACCCCAGATAGATGGTAAAACCATCAACAATCGGGAGCAAACTATTCATGGTTGCTCACCTTCGATAGTCAATGGCCATGATGGGCCATCCTTATATAATAATGCTTCCTGGTGGATGAAGGGGGACATATTCACCCCCCCACGATCCTGCCGAATCAGGACAAAACTGTTCCGTTCAAGATGGAAGAACACAGCCCTCAAATCGGGACTGTCCTGCCTAAACTGGGACAGTTAGGAAGTGTGCGGTATGTACATATGGAGCAAGACGTATTTTAAAAAACTTGGATTGAAGTGTTGTAGAGATGAACTTTGAAGTAGTTGCTCGTACTGGGAGGACTTCATTCGGAAGATAATAATACATCAGTAATGGACACTTGAGTTTTAAGAGAATCAGCCGACAGTTGCATCCTCTTACCGGTCCCTATGTGGCGATACGCAATTATGTCAGGAAATTTAAAAACGCTTTTGTTGCACTTACATCCCTCCCAGTGGGTCAGATTAAAGTTAGTAGAGCAACAACATCTGCCTGGCCTCTGCACATCATTTGTGGGAACACTCCAAGATGAGAAGAAAACAATAATCCGATTTACCTGCAGGATGCAGCCTGGCCGCACAGGGACCACTCTTAGATGCAATGCTTGTGGAGGAAGGAGGAGAAAATGTATTTTCCTATTAATGTGCTGAGTGTCTCTCATGGTAATAGCGGAGACAGTACATTCTACAGTACTTCCCTGACTAGCCTTCATATTGCATCTATATGTCCTTTAACTCTTTCTAGGGCAGAGATCCAAATAACGCACATCTCTTTCTTCACTGATAAATGTTCGCAAGGGGGGCAGGTGACGTGATTCGCGCTGAATCACTTCATGATGGCCCACCCCCTGCTTCCGTTAATTTCGGCATTGTGAAGAGTGGGCGGGGCCACGATGACACAATCGCGCTGTCACACCCCCTTTTGTCGCGACACGTTCCCCCTCCGTGGAAGCCCGACAGCTCCCTCCCTGAAGGAGGGAGCTAAAATTCGGCAAGTATGATTATAAGTTATAAAATTGCACTCACACAGTACAGAGGCTCATACATCATTGCTGCTGCGTGCCAAGTCCCTCTCAGTGCGCCAGGTCCCGCACAACTCTGCTAGCACCGGGCATCTATTTTGCGGGTTTTTCTTCCGAAAGTGCGTCTCCTGGTGCACTAGAATGCACCAGGAGGCTGTGCTGATTCAGTTGATTCATGTGTGTGACGATCTGATTCTGTATAAGAAGTGCTACGATGCAGCCGCCATGACTCTTTCCACGCCAGGTGCCATAGTGCTTCATATACGGACTCGATCGCACACAGGGCCTAATTCAGCTTGGATCGCAGTTGCTAATGCGCATGCCATCATCCGATTGTTGCATTCTGCGCATGCGTATGCATTGGAGTGACCGTGCGCGAGCTAGCCACTGCAATCGGGACTGCGATCGCAGTGACTACGCAGACCCATCGCAGAGTGATTGACAGGAAGTGCCGTTTGTGGGTGGTGACGGGAGGGTGGTCGGCGAAACGCAGGCGTCCCAGTGCGTTTGAACGCTGTTGCATGGGCGTGCATAAATTAACCACTGCAATGCCGTACACAGCCTGAGGCCTCATAGCGTGCATGGAAGTTAGCAATTTCTGAGTAAGGTCTGACCTTGTGCAAGTGTGCGTGAGGCTGCGATGGTAGTCGCTTGTACCGATGTTTTTGCAGTCTTGCTGAACATTACGGATGTGTGTAAGGTAAAGTGGGCGTCCTTAGGTAGTGTTGCGGTGGCATACCGATCGCGAAGAATTAGCATCCTATTGCAGTAGTGATCCTTGTTGAATCAGGCTCTCAATGTTGCAAATCAAATTAGTACAAACTCCTGGTGTGTCCTAGTCACATCGTATTGCGACTAAGATGCATTTTCGTCAAATAAGATGCCTGGCGTTAGCAGAGTCACATGGGACCGGGTGGATCACTCGCGCCAGGCATCTCTTGCCACGTGGCGTGTCGAGGCTAGATGTATGAAGACACATCTGTATATGTAATATAGTATAGGAGGCAGAACGCAGCTATGCACGGACTGTGGGCCTGATTCAGAGCCGCTCGTAAGCGGCCGCTCGTTCGCTCCTAGCGATGTTCGCACAACTGCGCATGCGTATGGGTCGTAATGCGCATGCGCCAACCAGTCATTGTGGTCGGAAATCGAGCGCTCGCAAAATAGCGACTGCCTGCTAATTTGAGTGACAGAATGAGGCGTTTGTGGGTGGTAACAGGGGAAGGTGCTTGAAAACGGGGAGTGGAGATCCGAACGCAGGCGTGCCAAACGGTCAAAACGGGCGTTTTAAGGGTGTGCATAATTAACAAAGCAGTGTCATCGGCCACGTCACTTAGCTGTTTCTTAGCCTGAACTGTTCGCATGATTGCGGTAGGAAAATCCTACCACAAGCACTGCAAGCAGTTCAGACGCCTTTCGATGTACTCGATTAATCAAATAAATAGCGGAGATGACGTAGGATGCGAGCGGCCAGGGGTCGTCTTTACAAAATAGCGAGCGCATGTTTCGTCCGCTCGCTCTGAGATAGAGGCGTCAACAGACCGCAAAGAGCGAGCGCTCAATTTAAATAGCTGGCCCCTTTTTATGAACAAGCGAGCGCAAATAGCGTCCGGCTCTGAATCAGGCCCTGTATCCCCAGCAATGAGTTTCAAAGGCAAATGCTACCTAAGGCTTATAGAACGCGTATATAACATTTTTCTTTTTTAATTTTAGTTATTTTTATTGAAATTTTGAAAACAACACCCAAACATAAATAAAAATATACAACGTAGTGTTCATGGCAGACATAGAAATTACCTGAAGCCGATATACATATTACATTGACTATAAGATCAACAACTAGAAATAGAGAAATAAAACATATATGTATATATGAAAACATGCAACCAATTCCAAAATACTACGGATATCCTAGTGCGCACCCAAAGGCGCCATCTGGGTCCGCACAACAAAACTGATGGAGAACTAGCCTCATATCTGCACATTATATACCCTTCTGAAAATTATTACAAAACAGGATATAAAAACTAAAATATATAAATAAAACTATATCCGCCATAAAAGCAATATAATAATTAAAATATAAACCAAACCCTCTCCCCTAACCCAAAACAAACCACCCCATAACCCCCCACCGTGTATAACCTAACCCCAACCCAGGCGTACAGGTTGAGTCTCCCATATCCAAATATTCCAAAATACGGAATATTCCGAAATACGGAATTATTTTGGCATGACTGAGATAATGAAACCTTTGATTTTTGATGGTACAATGTAGACAAACTTTGTCTAAGGCGCAAATTATTACAAATATTGTATAAAATTACCTTCAGGCTGTGTGTATAAGGTGTATATAACACATAAATACATTCTGTGTGTAGATTTGGGTCCCATACCCACGATATTTCATTATGATATGCATATATTCCAAAATACGGAATTATCCAAATTAACCCTCGTCCCAAGCATTTTGGATACCACCCCACCACTAACTACACACTAAATTACCAGAACACCCCGCGCCTCCCCCCCCCCCCGTTGAAGGATAAAATAACTAACAGAAGCAATATACTAATGACCCTAAGCTAGGTTAAACCAGCTCTCCCACCATATAAACAGTTTCAAATAAAATATATTAGTATCAAGCTAACATGTAAAAACATACACTATCTCAGAGAAAATAACCAAATACTAATGCAGAGAAATAAATTCAAAAAAATAATAAATATATTAGTCCGGCCATTCCTCAGCTCCCTGCAAAAATATATAAACAGACCCATTCCCAGCTCCCCAAAAAAAGAAAAAATAATAAAAATGTTCATAGGACATTAACAAGAAATCCCGAGGACTCCCGACCAACCAGGGACGTATAGAATAGAGCGACAAATTCTTGACTGACTTCAGTAGCTTCAATTCAACCGGACTGATCTTCCTGTACATCAGAACAGAATCTTGGTACTCAGGAGCTAAAAGGGTATTCAGTCCAGAAGTAAGTACCGCCATAGAACAGAATAGAGTCAGAGAATATTCCTTCATAGAAAGCGCGCAGACAGCCGCTACAGAGAAAGAAAATCCATCCATCACGACATCCAATTTATCAAGAAGTCTTTGAGTAGAGGCATTAATAGCCCGGAGAAGTTGCGACAGAGAGGTAGCCATCTTTACTAAATACCAGCGGGAATAATAACCGGGTGACAGGAGCGTGGAATAAAGGCTACCAACCTTCAAAATGCTGGGAGTCCAGTACAGCAGGGAAAATGAAATACCAGGTCAGAAGGTAACCAGCTGCAAAATGGCGGTGGCTAGCACACCACCAGGGCACACCACATATGAACAGGAGGCAGCGGGCAGCAGCTATATAGGAAAGTACCAGGCAGGATGACCACAGGATCAGGAAACAATGGAGCAGAACAGCCTCAGCATCAACGATGACAATTAGGCAGAGAGAATCCAACACGCTGGATCAGGAGCATAGAGCGGCAGAAGAAGCCGCGCACAAGCCAAGGAGAAGCACGGCAACAAGATGGCAGCGATCAGCAACCAGCGCTCCCCAAACGCCACAACAGACGTATGAGATCCGAAGGTGAGATGGACGTCCGGGATCTACAACAGGATCTCAATATATACGGCCTTGGAGCAGGACGGAGATCTCAGGTAAGTACGATACACGATGCAGCCGCCGGAGCTGGAATCAGGGACAGTACAGGCTGCAAGCAGAGAGCCCGACCTCCGGGAACAACGGGGATATTTCACCACAGGCACTCAGCAGGATTCCACCTCCGAGCCCCCTGAATGCAGGAGAAGATAGCCCACCACAGCTGTCAGCTTGAAAATAAATAAGCCTCATATAGCAGGATTTTTAACAGGATATAGGCAGGAGAGCCAGTGACATGCACTCTTCTTCTAGCTACTCCATGCCACGCCCCCCCGTATATAACATTTTGATATAAATACTAAAGTAGCACTAATTGTGTAACAGTAATTAGAGGAAGACTATTTTTGTTCTTTATATAATGCTCATAAGGGCATATGACTTATGGAGATTAAGGGCCCCATTTAACAATGAGACATAAACCCTTTGGCACTCGCTAAAGGGGTTATGTCCTCCTTTCAGTATTCAAGAAACAGCAGTAAACTAAGATTACCGCTGTTTGTCACTGTATCACCTACGCCATATATAGATGGGGAGAGCGATATGGTCCCCATTTTCAGTTCAACTGCCGACAGCTGCTGCCCTACAAAGGTGAAGATCCCGATCATCCCTAAGGTAAGTATCGCTAACCTAATCCCCCCTAACCCTAACCCCCCCTTAGGGGTGCCTAATCTTAACCTCCCCCCCAAGTGCCTAACCCAAATCCCACCTCTAAGTGCCTAAACCTAGCCCCCCCTTTCGCGCAGCCTAAATCTAAGTCCCCCGGGGAGGTGCCTAACCCTAACCCCCCCTTCTCCTAGCCTAAACCTAATCCTACTGGAGGGGTTCCCAACCCTAAGTCCCCCCCGGGAGCCCTAAATCTAACCCTCCCCCCTCCGCGGCTATCCGTGCCCGGTTTACCTTTGTTCGGTATGCCGGGCATCGGTCTTCCGGCGTATGGTTAATGACAGGCGTTGAGTTTTTGATGCCTGTCATTAGTACCATGCGGGATTAGAGAGTCTGGAAGCCGGCGGTCGGCATTTAGCCCGTCAGCTTCCAAACTACATCCCCATGAAACAGGTACATCGCCAGAATGCGAAAACTGGTCCAGTCATGAAGTGGTTAAAACAATTGATTCGACAGACAATTACCTTTTAATATTCATTTTGATAACTGAAGACAGGAGACCCCTAGTCCTCGTCCCGCTTCCCCCACGGGGTGTTTTACCAGAGCATACAGCAGAACTGATTACTGTGGGTTTTTGCCTGGAGCAAATGGGTTAATCACCATCTTTGGAGAACACTTTGCAAAGGGCTCATATAGCTTTGGAGCATTCAT
Organism: Taudactylus pleione; assembly: GCA_031769625.1. NCBI lineage: Eukaryota > Metazoa > Chordata > Amphibia > Anura > Myobatrachidae > Taudactylus > Taudactylus pleione. The sequence goes on along the minus strand of JAUIMM010000932.1, from coordinate 4,307,548 downwards.
GGATCTAATCCCGGGCTTTGATGCCAAAAGCATTCAGCCTTCCTGAGATCGTCCATGCGTGGGAAGATCTCCTCCCATTCTCCAGCACAGTGGGTGTGGAGTATTCATTTTTATCTGCCACGGCGCAACAGAGCGCCTTGCAGCTCCGGCACAACCGGCTCACTGATTCCGTGCTGGATTAATCAGGGGATGCATTAGAAAACTCCGCTCATTAACACTGAGCATTAAAGGACTGGCATTACAGCTCACCCAAAGTGAAGCCTCTGAGGGTCCGGCTTTGCTCAGCTGCACAGTGAAGCTGCAATGTACAATTTCATTTTGAGATATTAGAAGAATCGAGTACAGAACAGAAGCTTAGAACTGGGAGCAAGACGTGGCCACGTCATTAGATACACCTTACTCGTACCTGTGCAGGACACCCTTGTGCACCAGTACAGTTGAATTCTTTGTATCATGACATGTATTCAAAGTGGTGCTGAAAACATCCCTTATACCCCTTTCAGACATACAACCTGGGAAATTTCCTGCTCAGACCCGGGAATTTCTCATGCAAATTCCCGGGTATTTGGTCGAGACCCCCCTTTCACACTACAGTGTCTACCCGGGAAATTCCCGGGTAGCACCATTCAGACAAGAGCAGGGTTTTTCTGCTTACCTGCCTCTTCTCTGCCGTCTGCTCCTCCTAGCCTATCCCCTCTCCGGCTGCTGCTGATGATGATGATGTCATTATTCGGCTGCAGGAAGCCGGCCAATCATAATGCAGATTTTTTTTTTTAATTATTATTATTTTTTTCATTTCTTTTATTTCCCTGGTGGTCCAGCGGGAGTGCGGGCAGCCCACTGTGGCAGAGACCCGCCGGTGGGTGTCCCCACCGTCCGGCTAGGGTTCTCTGTACACAGCCGGCCGGCGCTGGGGGTGGGAGCAGCAGCGCTGAGCGTCCTATAGGACGCTCTGCGCTGTCAACTCCATGTAAATGCTGCTTGGTGCTGCCCGGGAGTAGTAAATCCCTGGTAGCACCATTCAGACAGAAGCAGGGTAAACCTTGGTCGATTGAAGGGTCGGCTACCCGGGAACGTGTTCCCGGGTAGGTACCTTTCAGACATACGTGGCAACCCGGGAATTTGGCTGAGACAGGCCAAATTCCCGGGATTCTTGGTGTGGCTGAAAGGGGCATTAGAGATCCCGGCAGGGGCGGTTCAAAAGGACAAAGGGAGCTTGTGCAGTCTCAGTGAGGCCCCTCCTCTCGCTGCCACATGTCCCAGGTAGACAGCCAAGCACCCATTTTAGATTCGCCCATGGATCCCGGGCATGATAGCATCACACATTCATCCTGTTCCATTACATCCCACATCTATTGGATTAAGATTTGGGTAACCGGTGGCCATAAAGGGAAATGCACATGATCAGCAACAATACTCAGGCAGGCCATGGCATTTAAACAGCGCTGATTTGGGGCCTAATGTGTGAAAAGATAACTTTTTCCATACTATTACATTACCAGCAGCCTGGACTGTTGACACAAGGCAGGTTGGATCCATGGATGACTGTTGTTTGTGCCAAATTCTGTCACTACCCTCTGCAGGTCACAGCTGATCCTCGAGACCTGGCAGCGTTATTTCCAATCTTGTAAGCGTTGGTGACTCTGCGCCCACTGCAGCCTTAGGGGTAAATTTACTAAAGTGAGAGTTTTTAGAAGTGAATTTTAGAAGAGGTGTTGCCCATAGCAACCTGTCAGATTCTAGCTATTATCTTCTAGAAGGTGCTAGTAAAATGTTAAGTAGATTCTGATTGGTTGCTATTAGAGATGAGCAGGTTCGGATCTCAGAGATCCGAAACCACCCGAACTTAGCAATCTGAGCTGAGATCCGAATCGGCTCGGGTTTTCCCGCCTGACTCAGATCTCAAAACAAGGCAAAACGTCATCATCCCGCTATCGGATTCTCACAGGTTTGGATTGTATAAAAGGTTACAAGATCGCCGCCATTTTCATTCTGGCTGTGGAGAGTGAAGAGGAAGGCGGGGGCTGTAATCGCTGTGCTGTGCTGTTGCTGTGTGGGCATAGGGGCTGGCTACTGTTGTCACTTGCCAGGGGCTGGCTGTTTAATGTCCAAACTGCATAGGGGCTGGCTGGCTGTTGTCACTTGTTGTCATAGGGGCAGGCTGGCTGTTGTCACTTGTTGTCATAGGGGCAGGCTGGCTGTTGTCACTTGTTGTCATAGGGGCTGGCTGGCTGTTGTCACTTGTTGTCATAGGGGCAGGCTGGCTGTTTAATGTCAATACTGCATAGGGGCTGGCTGGCTGTTGTCACTTGTTGTCATAGGGGCAGGCTGGCTGTTGTCACTTGTTGTCATAGGGGCAGGCTGGCTGTTGTCACTTGTTGTCATAGGGGCTGGATGGCTGTTGTCACTTGTCATAGGGGCTGGCTGGCTGTTGTCACTTGTTGTCATAGGGGCAGGCTGGCTGTTGTCACTTGTTGTCATAGGGGCTGGCTGGCTGTTGTCACTTGTTGTCATAGGGGCTGGCTGGCTGTTGTCACTTGTCATAGGGGCTGGCTGGCTGTTGTCACTTGTTGTCATAGGGGCAGGCTGGCTGTTGTCACTTGTTGTCATAGGGGCTGGCTGGCTGTTGTCACTTGTCATAGGGGCTGGCTGGCTGTTGTCACTTGTTGTCATAGGGGCTGGCTGGCTGTTGTCACTTGTCATAGGGGCTGGCTGGCTGTTGTCACTTGTCATAGGGGCAGGCTGGCTGTTTAATGTCAATACTGCATAGGGGCTGGCTGGCTGTTGTCGCTTGTCATAGGGGCCGGCTGGCTGGCCTGTGCCTGTTGTCCATAAGAGCTGTGTTACTCTATACTAGGAGCTGTGCTGCAGACAGAAGAGGGGGGCTTCAGTGGCTCCTGTGTCACTGCAGTCCATAAGCGATGCTGCTGTGTTGTCCAGGGGGTGCTCTGTCCATCAGGGGTGCTCTTCACCCCCAGTGTGTGTACGCGCATTACCCACACTTATCCGCAACGTAGCTGTGCAGGGGTGCTGCCTGTGTTATTTATCAAGGGGCTGCTGCCTCTTCAGGAGTGCTCTCCCCCCCACAGTGTAAAAAAATATTTTTTTTTGTGTGTGTGTGTGTGTGCATGTTAGCCACACTTATCAGCAACGTAGCTGCGCAGGGGTGCTGCCTGTGTCCCCAAGTGCAAAAATAAAAATAAAAAAGTAAAAATGTTCTGTGTGTGTATGTGCACGTTAGCCACACTTTTCAGCAATGTAGCTGTGCAGGGGTGCTGCCTGGGTCGTTTATCAAGGGGCTGGTGCCTCGTTCAGGGGTGCTCTGCCCCCCAAGTGCAAAAAATATTAAAATATTTTTGTTTCTGTGTGTGTGCGCGCGCGTTAGCCACACTTATCAGCAACGTAGGTGCGCAGGGGTGCTGCCTGTGTCATTTATCAAGGGGCTGCTGCCTCGTTCAGGGGTGCCCTTCCCCCCCAAGTGCAAAAAACCCCCAAAAAAACATTTTCTGTGTGTATGTGTGTGCGCATTAGCCACACTTATCAGCAACGTAGCTGCGCAGGGGTGCTGCCTGTGTCTTTTATCAAGGGGCTGCTGCCTCGTTCAAGGGTGATCTTCCCTAGTTTTAAAAATATATATATACTTTTGTGTGCTTGTGTGCATTAGCTGCAACTTAGCTGCGCTATAATTGCTTTGTGACACTGCTGTAAGACCGCAGTGAGTATAGAGGACAGTCACATGACAGGAGAGCCGGATCCACATACCAATCTTGTAGCTGCCGGCAGCAGTCATGATGATGGCTGATGCCCCAGGGCTTAAGTCGGGCCGTGTAAAATCAACTTTTACCCTGTTAAAGAAAAGAAATCTAAAGCTAAGTCAGCTTTAGAGAAACAAAAAATTGGCAATATGCCATTCACTACACGAAGTGGCAAGGAAAGGATAAGGCCTTGGCCTTTATTTATGACTGGTGGTTCTAGCTGTGATGATTTAAGCCCTTCTGCTTGTAGGAAAGGTACAAAAAAAATTTAAATTGTCTCCGAAAAGCCACAGATCCCCGAGGGGAGTCCAATTGTGTCCGCAGTTGCCATGTATGAGCCTGACCTTTCTAATACTTTCTAGTACTTGAAGAGGATCCTCCTTCCACCATTTGTGTGCCCTCTGCAAATGTGGGGATGAGCAGCACAAGTCAACAAACTGATATAGAAATCGAGGATGCTTCTGTGGAATTGCACCAGGAGGATAAGGATGATATTTACGTAGTTGGCGATAACAACAAGGATGATGAGGATGTTGATGATGATGAGGATGTTGATGCCGAGGATGTTTGTGTAAAACCTGTAAATCAGGCAACAGTTGTTGCCCATGGTGGGAAAAATCCCATTGTTGCCATGCCTGGGCAAAGGACCAAAAAATCCACTTCTCGTGTGGAATTATTTCCACCCAAATCCAGACAACCTTTGCCAAGCCATTTGTAACTGTTGCCATGTAATAGTGAGCAGAGGTAAGGACCTTAACCATCTAGGAACCTCCTCCCAGTTACGTCACTTGCAGCACATTCATCAAATTGAAAAGTATATTAAAAATTCTGAAACTTTGGGGACAAAAAAATGATCAACAATCAGTCCAGTCTCACCTAGCTGCTCCCTTCTATCTGGATCCAAGCGCCTGCAATCTTCACCACCAACACCGGCATCATCATCAACATCCCCATTCGTGATCGGAAGTAGTCCTGCATCCAATTTTATAAGCATGACTGACTCTTCTCCTATCCGTGATTCCTCAGAAGGATCCTTGAGTCATACATGCCTACCCTCCCAGTTTTCGCGGGAGGCTCACGATTTTTCGGATAACCCACCACACCCCCGGAAGGGCAGGCACTACTCCCACATTCTGCCCAGGGAAGTGGGCAGAATGGGGAGAATTCCTACAGCGATCATGGGTCCCTGTGTACGGGGTGGTGCTTAATGATGCAATTCTTTATGAATCGCGTCATTTAGCCCTGCCCCCTATTTAAATTTAAACAAATTGCAGCAATTTGCTATGAAGGGGCAGGGCTTAATGACACAAACCATCAGGCCCCGCCCCCATCACAACCCACCTTCTTCTCCCCAGGCTTCTCCTGGGACGGAGAAGCAAAAGGTAGGCAAGTATGTCTTGAGTGCTACGCCTGTTGCTGCTGCTGAGGGTGGATCTTCATCCCAGAAAGGGACCAAGAAGACTACTACTAGTAGTAATGTAAAAAAACAATTGACTATTAAACAGTCCTTTGATAGAGGAAATAAGTATAACAACTGTCACCCAGTTTCACAGCGGATCACTGACGCCATGACGGCAGTGCTAGTATTAGATTGTGAAATAATAGAAAATTAGGATGATAGTGTGGAGGAAGTGCAAAAGGAGGATGAGGGGGAAATTTGTGTCCTATCTGACGCTAATGAGGATGTTGATGATGAGGATGTGGTTTGCGTAAATCAGCCACCAATGGCAGCAGTTCTTGCTCATGATATAAAGAAAGCCAGAAAATCCACGTCTTGGGTGTGGAATTATTTAAATCTAATTTCTGACAACAGTTGTGAAGGCATCTGTTCCATTTGTAAAGCCACAGTTAGCAGAGTAAGAGACGTTAACCATCTAGGCACCTCCTCCCTGTTACGTCATTTGCAGCGAGTTCATGCAATTTGTTTAACAAAATTATGATAATTTGTAAATTAATAACAAGCAGTCCAGTATCAGCTACCAGCAGTTTGGACCAGCACATGCAATCTCCACCAGGGCCGGCAACAGAAATCATGGGACCTGGTGCATAATTTTTTTAGGCCCCCCCCCTAGGGTTAAGCAAAAGGAGAGAGAGAGACCCCAAAAAACAGTAAAGAACTGAACTGTCACCAAGCAGGCATCTTCCCCAGGCCGACACAGCAGGACAAGGCAAAGCCAGAGTCCTGTGAGTAACGGAGGATGCAGGATCCGCATGACTGACTGTAGGTCTCATCTAGCCAGGATGGCGAACCTAGGAACACAGGCTCCTTTCAACAGCATTTTGCGGCGGGGCCGGTCACTAGATTGTGACATCAGGCCCCCGGCAACACCAGCGTCACAGAGGAGAAGGTAAGAGGCCCGAAGGAGAGAGGAGGAAATGGGAAGGGAAACGAGGGGAGGAGACAGGAGGGAAGGGGAGGAGGAGGGTCAGACCGCCTCCTCGTTCTCTGTTATGACCCGCAGCAGTGTAATGAGTCAGACTGACTGACTCATTACAGTATTGCTCTCATTGCCACTGCGGGCACCCATGCAATTCACCGGCTGCACCCTGCACTGCCGGACATTATGCCATGGACCATTCAGTAACGGGGCCCATACATGCAGAGCAGGCAGCCAGCTCGCTGCAGCCTTTGGCCTATATTGGTGAAAATAGTGAAACCTCTTTCTACTAGCTTGAACCAATCTGGCCATTCTCCTCTGACGTCTTTCAGTAAGGTGTTTATATTTATACCCACAGAACCGCCATTGGATGTGTCTTGTTTTGTGCATATTCTCTGTAAACTCTTGAAACTATTGTGCATGAAAATCCCAGGAGATCAGCAGTTTCTGAGATACTTAAATCACCCTCTTTGGCACCTGGTCAATGTCAATTGAGTAACATTTATTCCTATTTTTAGGGTTTGGATTGAACAACAACTGAATCTCTTGACCATATCTGCATGCTTTTATGCATTGAGTTGATGTCACATTAATGAGCAGGTGTGCCTAAAAAACTGGCCACTGAGTGTAATATAGACTAAAAAAAGAGAGACAAATAGATGTATTACAATAAAAAAAAACATACTCATAATATCATTGTAATAAATATTATGTAATGATAATAACATACCTACTCTCCCAGAAGGTCCGGGAGACTCACAATCTTGCTAAATCAGCCAATCAAAAAGGCACATGGGTGCAGTACATGTTTTTTTCCATCGCAAAGCCATATACTAGCGTACAAGCTGTACATATTAGGGATGGCCATCGGTGGGGTGTCCATCGATGCTTACCATCAATGGACCCATCACTGATTACCATCGATGGCACAAAAACTATCTGGGGTGAACTATCGTTGGCATGCACTGCCCCCCCTCTGCGGACACGGCGGACCAATCCGAAAAGGGGGCAGGGCTTAGCAGCCACTGGGGGGTGCGGGGATAAGCTCCATCCTGCCACGGGAAAAGAAAAACCATCGGCTCCCACTCATCCATCGATAACAATACTTAACATCAGCCAGCAACCATCGATTTTTTAGTACATATGGTGATGCAGAGCACTATATTGTTTACTTTTCCTTGGGCTAGATAGCTTTCTCCTTTCTGTCGTTCCTGACAACTAGTGGTTCTCAAGGTGTCCGTGATGAACATCCCTTCCGTGCATCCAGGTCCGCATTCTGCCACAGAAAACAACCTTCAGCTCAATGGTGTCACACAATGGTTTGGAGCTCGTCTGTATGTATCTGTATATTATGGGATATGGATTCTGAATAGTGATATTATCCCATTAAATTACATTTCCCGCTCTTTCTTTGCCAAGTGCTGCAGTAATTGTGGCTTCTTGTTATTATGTTTCCTGTCACAACAGCTACAATGTCCCTGTAAAAGCAACGTACGATGGATTTTAGAGGAAAGTGAGCCCCCCCCCCCTCCCAGATCCCATTGTCCTTGCCTGTTGTGTATGATATATCTGGGTTCCTTCCTTTTACAATGGCTAACAGCTCCAAGGTGCCAGCCTGACAGTCCACTCCTCCCACAGCACTACCACTATGTCAGTATCAGCTCTCTTCTCATGAAGATGTGCAGAACCAGCTGGCGGGTATCATATCGCTGCTCTGCTTTCTGTCCAACGTAGCCTAGAGGTGGGGAGCATATTGTGCAGAAACATTTGTAGGCAGGGGCATATTTATCGTACCCACACGCACAAGTTGTGGTTGACCTGACCCTACCGCAGACATTGCTAATGTTTGTGTGTGGAACTAGACTTTAGGATGCGTATGCCGTCGCTGGGGCCTAATGATGCACGTCCCTGAAACGGCGTCTAGACGCCCAGGCACGCCTGCGTTTCTATGACCACCCCCTGTCACCACCCTCAAATGGTCACTTCCTGTAAATCACTGTATGAACCCTCTGCGTGCTCGCTGCGGTCGATTCCCGATCGCAGTGGACGGTTCGCGCACTGCAATGCATATGCATGCGCAGAATGCGAACATCGACAGGCTGCGTGCAAACGCAGCCTTGCGACCGGGTCTGAATCAGGCCCAGATTCCCTTCAGTATTTGTACCTTGATGTCATCAGTTACTGTCCAACGTCATTCCCTACTATCCACGTGGGCATAGAGGGCGGAATATAAACCTGTGGCGAGCGAAGCAAGTCCGCAAGGGGACAAATTTCTTCTTTTAGTGGCCTTTATGGGCACAGAACCGCACTTCCACCCTCACTCCACGTCACTTCCAGGTACAAATACTGAAGGGGATCTATACACTACAATTTTTTAATACTTACCCCTCCGAAGTCCTGTGTTGGCTGTAGCGCTGCACAAAAGACCTGAAAAAAAAGGCAGCTGTGGCCATTTTCCTGGTGTTTTGCCATGCACAGTAGGGAAATCACCGGGAAAATGGCAGCCGCGCCATTTTCCCGGTGACATGCACATGCGCAATGGAGTCTGGGAACAGACTAGCGCCCAGAGTTTACTGCTGCAGTCAGGGCGCGACCCGCCACCGTGGAGAAAGTAGGGGGCCCCGGACGGGGAATGCACAAGGGCCCCTCATAATCGCCTCTGTTTGTAGGGGCAGCTATAATGCGTTACAGCAGTATTTGCCCTCCAAGGGGCATATTTATCACTAACTGCATGGTTGTGAGGTGATAATTACTCAAAATGGGAACATTAATATTTCTGCATACATTTACTACATACTTATCGTTTCTATCAGAAGGTGCAAAAGACTCCCGATTTTTTGGGTAGTCCCCCCTGACCCGGGGAGAAGTGGGAGGATCTCCTGCATTCCGCCCTAGTGAAGTGAGGAGGTAATGGAGAATAATACGGCCAGTCGCGGGTCTGTAAGAACGGTTGGGGCTAATACAATGCACATCTATAAGAATTGCATAATTTTAGCTCCGACCACCTCACCACGGACCCGCAATTCACAACATTTTGTTAAGGGTGCAAAAAGCCTGCAGAGCCAACCCTTGCGTTTCCTCTCTGGGCTTCTTCCGGAGCGGGGAAAGAAGAAGCTGATAAGCAGTGGCGTCACAAGGGTGGTGCGGGCCACACCCGGGTGTCACGCGCCGAGGGGTGACACCAAGGTGCTGGCTCCCCCTCAGTGACAGGAGTCGGGTGCTGCACTGTAGCATTAAGTTCAGCACTCTGCTCCTGTCACAGTGAGGGAGCCGGCACTCCGCACCTCTGGCACCCCTCACCACCCCAGTGATAATACCCACTGTTAGCGAGGCCACGCCTCGTCCATGAGGCCATGCCCCCTTTTTGGCGGCGCAGCCGTGCACATAGCATCTCTCCCCACACTGGGTGTCACGGCAGGGAGGGACGACACTGCTGATATGTATGATTTACTATTGCTGGGGCGCTGGGATAGAGCTTCTGAAAAAGCGATTGCTACCACTAGGACACAGCGAATATACTGCGCATGCATCAGTAATGGCCAATGGAGAGGGAATCCGGAAGATCCCACGCCATCTAAAGGTGGCGCGTTAGCTACAGGGGCCAAGCATTCCAGGGCTTGGTAAATCTGACAGTATAGCAGCCCCTATAGAGACCTATGGGGGCTGCTTTTGCCGTCACAAATGGATGGACCGTGGCGGATATCGGAGGCAGGGGCGGATTGGGAAATGAAAGTGGCCCTAGAAAATCCAGTCAAAGTGGCCCTATGTGAGCGTGCAGCAGGCGCGCGCCAAAAAAGGAGGCGTGGTTTTGTGACAAGGGGTGTGGCTTTGTGTTTGCGGGCCATTCTTCCCCCGTTTTGTCATGCTGGGGGCATGTCCCCAGACCCTCTCTCCAGTGAAAAAACAGAGCGAGCATGTGAATGAGCATTTTCTTACCTGTATGGTTTCTCTGCAACGGGGAACCTCTGAAGAAATTGATCCTTTCTGGACAGGCAGTATCTTAAGTCGGTATTCACTACTCATGCAGGAGATCACATGGTCTGGAAGCCGCCTGTTTATGTAGGAATAAAGCCAATGTCATCAACATGTAGTGGCTATAAAGTCACTGTTCAATTAAGGAAGAGGAGGGTACCATGAGATGCTGGAGGTCTGGAAGGTGAGTATGGAGAGAGAAAGGGAGAAAATAAAGAGACAAGGGGTGGGATGCATTAGCATTGCATCCGCGATGCGGCACATCCCGTACATATTGTGGTTGATTACCGCAGTGTGTACCTAGAGTATCGCAAAGGACAGCTCTCCCGATAAGAGCTGTCCTTTGAGATGGCTCCGGACAGAGGGACTTCCGGGTTTAACACCCAGAATTCCCTCTGCCCTCCTTCTACGCATGTGCAGAAGGACGAGGGCTGTGGGGGGTGATGGGAGGGATCTGATTGGATCCCTCCCAAGGTGAAACATCTCGATAAGAAGCCCATAGTCTTCTATTGGGTAACGCCACCTGAAGATGGCGTTACCCATCGGGACAAAGCTTTAGAATGCACCGCATTCCGTTGCTTTGTACATATGGGGAATGCGGTAAAACTCCTGAAAACCGCATTTTCTGGGGTTTTACCAGATTTCCCCTTATAGTACATCAGTGTAGAGCAGTGTGAGAGAGAGAGAGTCAGGGAGCAGACTGAGAGAGAGTCAGGGAGCAGAGTGAGAGAGAGTCAGGGAGCAGAGTGAGACAGAGGGCCTGATTCAGAGCCGGACGATATTTGCGCTCGCTCGTTCAGAAAAAGGGGCCAGCTATTTAAATTTAGCGCTCACTCTTTGCGGTCTGTTGACGCCTCTATGTCTGAGCGAGCGAACGAAACATGCGCCCGCTATTTTGTAAAGACGCCCCCTGGCCGCTCGCATCATACGTCATCTCCGCTATTTATTTGATTAATCGAGTACATCGAAAGGCATCTGAACTGCTCGCAGTGCTTGTGGTAGGTTTATCCTACCGCAATCATGCGAACAGTTCAGGCTAAGAAACAACCAAGTGACGTGGTCGATGACACTGCTTTGTTAATTATGCACACCCTTAAAACGCCCGTTTTGACCTTTTGGCACGCCTGCGTTCGGATCACCACTCCCCGTTTTCAAGCACCTTCCCCTGTTACCACCCACAAACGCCTCATCCTGTCACTCAAATTAGCAGGCACTCGCTATTTAGCGAGCACTCGATTTCCGACCGCAATGACTGGTTGGCGCATGCGCATTACGACCCATACGCATGCGCAGATATGCGAACATCGCTCGGAGCGAACGAGCGGCCGCTTACGGGCGGCTCTGCATCAGGCCCAGAGTCAGGGAGCAGAGTGAGACAGAGGTCCTGATTCAGAGCCGGACGCTCTGAAAGAGCGCTCGCTCTGAATCAGGGCGTTTTTTTATTTTTTTGGAGCGGCCTCCTGGCGCTCGCTCTGAATCAGGGCGTCTTTTTTTTTTTTTTGGAGCGGCCTCCTGACCACCCACAGCTATATCGAGCGGCCAGGTTGATGGTCGCGATGGTCAAGACCATCGCGACCATCGGGCTTGCAACGAGACCCTTGTGGTAGGGTCTTGTGGCCGCAAGCCCCAGAGAGCTTTCGGCTCTAACAGAGCCGGAAGCTCTCCCACTGACATCACTGGTGATGTCAGTGGGGCCGCCCCCAAACAGCAAGCGTTCACTCACCATCGACAGCTCGCCTCCTTTGGTGCGAGACCCGGATCGATGGAGCACCCGTCGCTAGCCGGGTCTCGCGCACGACGGAGCCGGCTCTGTCGTGCGCATACCCAGAGACCAAACCGACCCGATTGCGAGCGCTCAGCGCTTGCAATCGGGTCTGAATCAGGCCCAGAGTCAGGGAGCAGTGAGACAGAGTCAGGGAGCAGAGTGAGAGAGCGTCAGGGAGCAGAGTGAGAGAGCGTCAAGAAGCAGAGTGAGAGAGCGTCAAGGAGCAGAATGAGAGAGCGTCAGGGAGCAGAGTGAGAGAGAGTCAGGGAGCAGAGTGAGAGAGAGTCAGGGAGCAGAGTGAGAGACTGACAGGGAGCAGAGTGAGAGAGAGTCAGGGAGCAGAGTGAGAGAGAGACAGGGAGCAGTGAGACAGAGTCAAGGAGCAGAGTGAGAGAGAGTGAGGGAGCAGAGTGAGAGAGAGTGAGGGAGCAGTGAGAGAGTCAGGGAGCAGAGTGAGAGAGAGTCAGGGAGCAGAGTGAGAGACTGACAGGGAGCAGAGTGAGAGACTGACAGGGAGCAGAGTGAGAGAGAAACGGAGAAGAGAGAGGGAATGTTGTGAGTGACTCACCCAGTCACCGATCTTGTTGTGATCGGTAACAGCACAGCCGGCAGCAGCAAGCCAGGTCCTCCATCTCTTCGGGTGTTCGCGCCGCCGCCGAGGCTGGTCACTGGATTGTGACGTCAAAGCCCCGGCATCAAGCAGAGAGGAGGAGGTGGGTGTGGGAGGGAGGGAGGCAGGGCGGTGGCCACCCTCACCCTCCTCCTGTAATCTGGCCGGACCGCCCCCGCCGGACGTGCTCTGTTATGGCACGCTGCTGCTGTACCCGGAAGTGCCAATCAGGGCCGGTGAAAAAAGTTTAATACAAATATGTATAAAAAAAACTAAATGTGCAGCCAGCAGCCCCCTGAGCCGTCGGCCCACCGGGAAAGTTCCCGCTGAAGTTTACGGCCAATCCGCCCCTGATCGGAGGTACCTTCTGCGATTTCCCCTTCATACAACCGGGGATACTGAGCTTTTGAGGGGCTATCCAGCAAATTTTAGTTTATAAATATGCCCCCAAGTATTCTACACAGGGCCAGATTGAGGTTAGAAGGAATCCCAGGGCAAGTTATTTACCACTTGCCAAATTAATTTACTTTAAAGAGCAGTGCCAAGCTGATCCCCACCTTTATTGGAGCTCCAGAAACGGCACACCGAGGCACTGTGCATGTGCTGCTGTATTACAGCATTTTGGCATGCAGCCTAAGGGGCTGTGAATGTGTTTTAGCCAGATATTGTTAAGGTCTTGTTGCCCACCTATAATCTGTCTTAGATTTTTGTTATAGGAACATTTTATCATCAGGTGGTGCTAACTGTATTGCTGTCTTCGGGCACTAGTAGTGGTCAGTCAAAAACACCCAGAACAGCAACTGAACGCGCCCAATATGGACGCCTCGCCCTCAAAAATGTAAAGTCTTTTGAGTCCTACTGTGAAAAAGTTACTACACAGATCTGTCCACATACATCTTACCTACGTGTGTTACAAGTTGCGTTGAACATAACGTGTGAGTGCTGTGCGACTCGGTAGCGCCAAGCATCTTTTAGGGCCATCTTTTACCTTCAATGAGTTTTATTCACAAAGAGATGCAAATAGGAGGCACGAGCAGCTTCTGCTGTTTAAAATGATATACGGCATGCCTATATTCTGTGTGCAACTGCGGCTGTATCTGCCTGCAAAATGCTACGTTACAGTGTCAGCAGCTGTGACACTGCATGGGGGACTAGAAGGGCCGTGACACTGTAACGTAGCATTTCGCATGCAGATACACCCACAGTCGCACACAGAATATAGACATGCTGCATATCGTTTTACTCAGCAGAAGCTACCTGTGCAACCTATTCACACCTCTTTATGAATAAGATGCATTTGAAGGTAATAAGTCACACGTAAAGACGCTTGGCGCTACCACGTCACGCCACTGCGTGGTTGGACTAGAAGGGCTGTTTAATGCACAAAGAAGTAAAATGTACGTAGACACATCTGTATAAATAATACTAATTATTATTGTTATTATGATTATTACTTAATAACAGATAATGAAAGAAATGTGTTGCCAATGCTAATTAATCAGTAGAAAATAAACAGCAAGGCCTTTTTTACCATCTGTAAAGCGTAATCTGAGCAGACACAAGTATATTTATGTAATATACTAATACACAGGTTCTCAAACTCGGTCCTCAGGACCCCAAACAGTGCATGTTTTACATGTCTCCACACTGAATCAAGTGAAATAATTAGCTCCACCTGTGGACCTTTTAAAATGTGTCAGTGAGTAATGATTACACCTGTGCACCTGCTGGGTGACCTACAAAACGTGACCTGTGTGGGGTCCTGAGGACCGAGTTTGAGAACCACTGTACTAATATAACTATTACGTAAACACAAGCCTGGACAGGAGATGCAGCTGACCACTTCGGGGAGGCAGGGGCAGGCCAGTGGCAGTTCAAGGTGCGGGCTAGCATTGCCATGGCCCGGAGCGCCATAGCCTGAAGGGCGTAGCCCTCCCTGAACATTATTTTAGAGGCGCTCACTTCCGCCCGGTTCAGGAAAAATTCGCACTCCTGCTGGCATTATTGGTATACACTCGAGGGGAGGGAGTGGGGGAGGGAAGGGGCGACAGCAAAGTACGGTGCTGGCCGCTGAGAAACCTAACGCTGGCCCTGGGATGGACTTTTCACGTCATCATGCCCCTCCCCCATATCTGCCAAAATGCAGTGAATAGCAGGTCAGTCTGGAAGGGGTGGGGCTAAAATTATGCATTTTGCATCGTTTTAGTCCCATCCCCTCCACACTTATCCATCCTGCCCACTTTACTACAAAGTAGGCGGGATTTGGGAGGTCCACCCACTCTGAAGGGTTCCAGAGAACTACCAGAAAAATCCTGAGTCTCTCACACCTTCCACGGTACGGTAGTAGGTAAATATGACTTACAATAAAACAAGATATAGGGGCGGAGCCCCCCCCTCCCCCCCTGTTACTTTTCAAATAGAGACATAAGAAATGCACCCAAAAAAGGGCCATGGCCTCATGGGGAAGGGCCAGGGAAGAGATAGGGGGGGCCAGGAGATGCTGGGGATAAAAGAAGAGGAAGCTACAAGTGAGAATGATAATAAAGAGAAAATTGACAGGCCCGAATAGTGTCCCCTGCCCTGAGATGCCCTGTGCCATAGCACAGGTCGCACTACCCTAATTGCGGCCCTGTATAGGGGCCTATTCAACAACACTAAAATAATGTTTTTAAGGACATTTTCCTTAATTACCATTATTTTAGTGTTAATGAAGATACTTAACACAGGGGATATCACTAATGTCTCCTGGTTAAGTCCCCCTGCGTTAATTTCCACACTCCCCATACATTAGTACATTAGTACGGGGATATGGAAATTATGCTATTCATCAAATTCCGAAAATTATGTATTTTCGGAATTTGATGGAGTTACTATTCGCCACTGTGAGGTGGCGTATAGCGGGTTACACTTACCTGTGTCAGCGTGGGCAGGTCCTCCTCTGCTCCCTCCGGCGCTCCCTGGTCTTTCCTCTGACTCCGGTGGCTGCTCTGACACTGTGTTCTCCAGGCAGAACACAGTAAAGTTTAGAAAAAAAAGTTGTTGTTTTTTCTAAACTTTACTGTGTTCTGCCTGGAGGACTCAGTGTCAGCACAGCAGACGGAGCTGGAGGCGGCTGCAGTGGGCAGGTAAGTCGGGGACTGGGGGGAGGTGAATGGAGGGGGGTTGGGGGGGGCACACAGAATTACCGCAGCTGTAGGCAGTGCTGCGCATGCGCTGGTTTTATGGATGTAATAGCGCATGCGCAGCACTGATTACAGCTGCGGTAAGGTAGTTTAGACAGGGAAAAGTATCTATTTCTCAAAAAGCTGTCATCGCAAAAATGACAGTTTTTCGGAATAGATACTGATGGAGAGGAGGAATGATGAATTCCTCCGGTAATTAGGTAGAACTCCATGCGAGTTCTAAACCTAAATTACCTCCATCGTTGTTTTAGTTATGATGAATAGGCACCGTAAAGTGTGTGATTTAGCAAAGAAGTTGATTATAGGTCACTATAAAACTCTCTTTATTAAGCTCAATTATTAAGGAAGTATATCAATCAATGTTAGAAGCTTGGGGCACCCATCAGAGTGTGTTCCAGCATGGAATGGGTTAAGAAGCCCTGTTGTACTGCAGTATATTTGCCAGCTCTATATCAGGTCACTTATTACAAATATTATTAAATGTATGCAGGTTCCATAGCTTTCCAAGGAGGACGTGAAATCCTCAGAGGGAGAATGAGCAAATCCTACAGTCAGCAGAGGGATTGGGACAATGTAGCTGTCAGGATAGAGGACGGTTTGTGCGGAACAAATCAATATTGGGTTATCAGTAAGTGAAGAGGTTAATTTATTTTATTTTACTCAGCACTACAGGAAGAATATTACTACCGTTTGATTCTTAATGGCCTTTTAAAAATGGAATAAAGGGCATTTAATAGGTTGACGGGTTATGCGGTATTTGGGAATAATGTATGTGAAATACAGGTCTGATCTTGGCTGACAACAGGGTGACTGCAGATTAGAGGGGATAATGGTAACTGCAGTATATTGGGTATAACACTCTCATTGAAAGAAAATACAGC
Source organism: Taudactylus pleione (assembly GCA_031769625.1). Lineage (NCBI taxonomy): Eukaryota > Metazoa > Chordata > Amphibia > Anura > Myobatrachidae > Taudactylus > Taudactylus pleione. Next base: position 4,291,005 of record JAUIMM010000932.1, on the reverse strand, counting down.
TGCAGTCATAATATAAAATTATAGTAAGTATCATTTAGAGAAAACAAACTCTGCAGACCTGTATTGTACCTTTATGTGCACAACTGCACCTGCTTGTCTGACAAGCTCATTTCAAGGTCTTTGGGGCCTATTTACTAAGCAGTGTTAGGAGACAGAGTGAAAAGTGATAAGGTGCCAGCCAATCAGCTCCCAACTGTCATCTCACAGGCTGGGTTTGAAAAATGACAGTTAGGAGCTGAGTTAGGAGGTAAGTCCACCGCCAATTATTCATTTAAAACTTTTACAATTTCCTAAACCACTGCTTGATTTAGACTCATTTATATCTTTATATAACCAAGTATTTTTCACACATGTCACTTTTGTGGTAGAAGCCCGGCCACTTACTGCACTAAGCAGAGTGAGCTTTGGCAGGTGGTTCCCTTCAGAAGTGGAACTAAAAGGTGACTAAACTGGGTATCCCAGTGCTCATAGGTGTCACAGAATTTGCCCGCTTTGGGACGGTGTCACGCGGGTGCTCATCACTCCCCGTTATAGACACTATGGCGTAAATTTACTAAAGTGAGAGTTTTTAGAAGTGAGGTTTAGAAGTGATGTTGCCCCTAGCAACCAATCAGATTCTACTTAACATTTAACTAGCACCTTCTAGAACAGGCCCGGCCAACCTGTGGCTCTCCAACTGTTGTGAAACTACAAGTCCCAGCATGCCCTGCCACAGTTTTGCTATTAGGGAATGCTAATACTGTGGCAGGGCATGCTGGGACTTGTAGTTTTGCAACAGCTGGAGAGCCACAAGTTGGCCAGGCCTGTTCTAGAAGATAATAGATAGAATTTGATTGGTTGCTATGGGCAACATCACTTCTAAAACTCACTTCTAAAAACTCTCACTTTAGTAAATTTACCCCTGTATCTAGTCTCTGCAAGTTTGAATAATCATCTCTAATAGTAGAAAGGAGCGGGTGTCACACAAGCTCTGTAATCGCTTGTGCGGTTTTTTTTAAATGCTAACAGCAACGTTTTAGACAAGTGTCCGAAGTGTGTTTTACAGGTTTCCAAACGCTCTCCAATATATTTATTTTGTATTTAGCAGATCCTGGCATACAGAGCGATTTAAGTATTCATTATAAGCAAAGAGATTTAAAAGACCGTCACTTATTGCGGCTGCAACAAAATACGCTGCCGGGACAGGACTCGTCCCTGGGATGAGTAAGACAAAGAGGGCCTCTTAATTGGCGCTCCAACCAAACAGCTCCTTATTTATTTGCCCAAAACCCCCTCCCCCATACATGTGCTGTATTAGTGTTTAGGGATTTTCGTGCACGCGCAGTAGCAAAAAAGTCGCTCAACTACTTGAAGCTCGGCAGTGCAGGGACGTATCTATAATGGGTGCAGGGTGTGCGGGGAACTCGGGCCCCTGGGTCCAGGGGGGCCCCGCACCGCACACCCTGCACCCATAATATTACTTACCTCTCCGGAGTCCCACGTCTACGCGGGGGTCCGGCGCTGTAAAACGACTGGAAAATGGCCGCGGCTGCCATTTTCCCGTCGTTTGCGCATGCGCAGTACAGGGAACATGGCCGCCGCGGCCATTTTCCCGGTGACCTGTGCATTCATTATAGACTCTGGGCACACTCTAGTGCCCAGAGTCTACAACTCCGGCGCTGGCAGCGCACAGCTCAGTGCGCTGCCGGCAGCCGGGCAGAGAGTAGGGGGCCCGTGTCCGAGACTGCACACGGGCCCCCTCCTCTCTAGAAACGCCCCTACGGCAGTGCCTGCGGCTCTGAATCCGGCCGAAGTACCAGTATAAACTAGGGGTGAGCGGGTTCGGATTTCTGAAATCCGAACCCCCCCGAGCCCCCCCGATCCGAGTCCGATCCGAGTCAGGCTCGACTTTTCCCGCCTGACTCGGATTCTGAAATCGAGGCAAAACGTCATCTTCCCGCCTTCCGAGTCTCGCGGGTTTTGGATCCTATATAAGGTACCCACGTCGGCGCCATTTTCTCACTCGGCTGTGGACAGTGAAGAGGGAGGGTGGGAGTTAGGGCTGTGTAGTGTAGTGTAGTGTAGTGCTGCTGTTGTCCACTACTTCAAAGTCCATAGGGGCTGGCTGTGTTGTGCTGTGCTGCTGTTGTTAATAGGGGCTGTGTCCACTACTTCAAAGTCCATAGGGGCTGGCTGGACTGTGTTGTGCAGTCAGTTCTCCATAGGGGCTGTGTCCACTCCAAAGTCCTGTGCAGTGTCCCAGTCCTAAAGAGGTGCTGTAGTGTTGTCCAGGGGGTGCTCTGTCCATCAGGGGTGCTCCCCCCAAGTGCTAAAAATATAATATATTTTCTGTGTTTGTGAATTGTGTGCGCAGTAGCCGCACGTGCATCAACAAAGTAGTGCCAAGCGTGCGCCTGTGTCATAAGTAAAGGGCCGGCTGGCTTGACCGTTAAAGGGTGCTGTAACCCCCGAAAGTACACTCCAGTCCAAACCAAAAAAAAATTATTTTCTGTGTTTGTGAATTGTGTGCGCAGTAGCCGCACGTGCATCAACAAAGTAGTGCCAAGCGTGCGCCTGTGTCATAAGTAAAGGGCCGGCTGGCTTGACCGTTAAGGGTGCTGTAACCCCCGAAAGTACACTCCAGTCCAAACCAAAAAAAAAATTATTTTCTGTGTTTGTGAATTGTGTGCGCAGTAGCCGCACGTGCATCAACAAAGTAGTGCCAAGCGTGCGCCTGTGTCATAAGTAAAGGGCAGGCTGGCTTGACCGTTAAGGGTGCTGTAACCCCCGAAAGTACACTCCAGTCCAAACCAAAAAAAAAATTATTTTCTGTGTTTGTGAATTGTGTGCGCAGTAGCCGCACGTGCATCAACACAGTAGTGCCAAGCGTGCGCCTGTGTCATAAGTAAAGGGCCGGCTGGCTTGACCGTTAAGGGTGCTGTAACCCCCGAAAGTACACTCCAGTCCAAACCAAAAAAAAAATTATTTTCTGTGTTTGTGAATTGTGTGCGCAGTAGCCGCACGTGCATCAACAAAGTAGTGCCAAGCGTGCGCCTGTGTCATAAGTAAAGGGCCGGCTGGCTTGACCGTTAAAGGGTGCTGTAACCCCCGAAAGTACACTCCAGTCCAAACCAAAAAAAAATTATTTTCTGTGTTTGTGAATTGTGTGCGCAGTAGCCGCACGTGCATCAACAAAGTAGTGCCAAGCGTGCGCCTGTGTCATAAGTAAAGGGCCGGCTGGCTTGACCGTTAAGGGTGCTGTAACCCCCGAAAGTACACTCCAGTCCAAACCAAAAAAAAAATTATTTTCTGTGTTTGTGAATTGTGTGCGCAGTAGCCGCACGTGCATCAACAAAGTAGTGCCAAGCGTGCGCCTGTGTCATAAGTAAAGGGCCGGCTGGCTTGACCGTTAAAGGGTGCTGTAACCCCCAAAGTACACTCCAGTCCAAACCAAAAAAAAAATTATTTTCTGTGTTTGTGAATTGTGTGCGCAGTAGCCGCACGTGCATCAACAAAGTAGTGCCAAGCGTGCGCCTGTGTCATAAGTAAAGGGCCGGCTGGCTTGACCGTTAAAGGGTGCTGTAACCCCCGAAAGTACACTCCAGTCCAAACCAAAAAAAAATTATTTTCTGTGTTTGTGAATTGTGTGCGCAGTAGCCGCACGTGCATCAACAAAGTAGTGCCAAGCGTGCGCCTGTGTCATAAGTAAAGGGCCGGCTGGCTTGACCGTTAAGGGTGCTGTAACCCCCGAAAGTACACTCCAGTCCAAACCAAAAAAAAAATTATTTTCTGTGTTTGTGAATTGTGTGCGCAGTAGCCGCATGTGCATCAACAAAGTAGTGCCAAGCGTGCGCCTGTGTCATAAGTAAAGGGCCGGCTGGCTTGACCGTTAAAGGGTGCTGTAACCCCCGAAAGTACACTCCAGTCCAAACCAAAAAAAAATTATTTTCTGTGTTTGTGAATTGTGTGCGCAGTAGCCGCACGTGCATCAACAAAGTAGTGCCAAGCGTGCGCCTGTGTCATAAGTAAAGGGCCGGCTGGCTTGACCGTTAAGGGTGCTGTAACCCCCGAAAGTACACTCCAGTCCAAACCAAAAAAAAAATTATTTTCTGTGTTTGTGAATTGTGTGCGCAGTAGCCGCACGTGCATCAACAAAGTAGTGCCAAGCGTGCGCCTGTGTCATAAGTAAAGGGCCGGCTGGCTTGACCGTTAAAGGGTGCTGTAACCCCCAAAGTACACTCCAGTCCAAACCAAAAAAAAAATTATTTTCTGTGTTTGTGAATTGTGTGCGCAGTAGCCGCACGTGCATCAACAAAGTAGTGCCAAGCGTGCGCCTGTGTCATAAGTAAAGGGCCGGCTGGCTTGACCGTTAAAGGGTGCTGTAACCCCCGAAAGTACACTCCAGTCCAAACCAAAAAAAAATTATTTTCTGTGTTTGTGAATTGTGTGCGCAGTAGCCGCACGTGCATCAACAAAGTAGTGCCAAGCGTGCGCCTGTGTCATAAGTAAAGGGCCGGCTGGCTTGACCGTTAAGGGTGCTGTAACCCCCGAAAGTACACTCCAGTCCAAACCAAAAAAAAAATTATTTTCTGTGTTTGTGAATTGTGTGCGCAGTAGCCGCACGTGCATCAACAAAGTAGTGCCAAGCGTGCGCCTGTGTCATAAGTAAAGGGCCGGCTGGCTTGACCGTTAAAGGGTGCTGTAACCCCCGAAAGTACACTCCAGTACAAACCAAAAAACAAATTATTTTCTGTGTTTGTGAATTGTGTGCGCAGTAGCCGCACGTGCATCAACAAAGTAGTGCCAAGCGTGCGCCTGTGTCATAAGTAAAGGGCCGGCTGGCTTGACCGTTAAAGGGTGCTGTAACCCACAAAGTACACTCCAGTCCAAACCCCAAAAAAAATTATTTTCTGTGTTTAGCCGCACGTATATATCAAATCGATATAACATAAATGGAGGACCAAACTTTCTCCGATAAAAATAAAATAGAGAAAGATCAAGAACCACTTCCTCCTAGTGCTGAAGCTGCTGCCACTAGTCATGACATAGACGATAACATGCCATCAACGTCGTCTGCCAAGGCCGATGCCCAATGTCATAGTAGAGGGCACATACAATCCCAAATGGCAAAGTTCAGGAAAATGACCTTGAAAAAGACATTTAAATCAGCTGAAGAGAAACGGAAACTTGCCAATATGCCATTTACGACACGGAGTGGCAAGGAACGGCTAAGGTCGATCCCTAGTATGTTCATGACTAGTGGTTCAGCTTCACATGACGATGGAAGCCCTCCTCCCACTAAAAAAATCAAAAGAGTTAAGCTGGCAAAAGCACAGCGAAGAACTGTGCTTTCTAAGAAGATATCACAAATCCCCAAGGAGAGTCCAAGTGTGGTGGTGGTTGCGATGCCTGACCTTCCCAGCACTGGACGGGAAGAGGTGGCTCTTTCCACCATTTGCACGCCCCCTGCAAGTGCTGAAAGGAGCACCCACAGTCCACTTGCTGATATGCAAATTGAAGATGTCACTGTTGAAGTACAACAGGATGAGGATACTGGTGTAGCTGGCGCTGAGGAGGAAGTTGGCGAGGAGGATTCTGATGGTGATGTGGTTTGTTTAAATCAGGCTCCGGGGGAGACAGTTGTTGTCCGTGGGATGAAAAAGCCCATCACGGTCATGCCTGGGCAGAAGACCAAACATTCCACCTCTTTGGTCTGGCAATATTTCTATCCAAATCCGGACAACAACTGTCTTGCCATATGTACCATATGTAAAGGTGAAATAAGTAGGGGTAGGGACGTCAACCACCTAGGAACATCCTCCCTTATACGGCACCTGCAGCGCGTTCATAAAAAGTTACTGTCAAGTTCAGAAACTTTGGCTAAGACCGTAAGCAGTCCAGGGACACCTAAATCCCGTTGTCCTGTTGTATCCAAGCGCCTGCAAACCACACCGTCAACTCCCTCCTCGTCAATTTCCTCCTTAGTTAGGATCGGAAGTAGTCCTGCAGGCCATGTCACTGGCATGACTGACTCTCCTATCCGGGATTCCTCCGGAGGATCCTGCATTGCTACGCCTACTGCTGCCGCTGCTGCTGTTGCTGCTGCTGGGAGTCGTTCATCATCCCAGAGAGGAAGTAGGAACACCACTACTTTTACTAAACAATTGACCCTCCAACAGTCCTTAGCGAGGAGGATGAAGTACGACAGCAGTCATCCTGAAGCAAAACGTATAACTGAGGCCTTGACTGCTATGTTGGTGTTAGACGTGCGTCCGGTATCCGCCATTAGTGCAGTGGGATTTAGACAATTGATGGAGGTAGTGTGTCCCCGGTTCCAAATCCCGTCTAGATTCCACTTCACTAGGCAGGCGATACCGAGACTGTACAGAAACGTCAGAAAAAGTGTCCTCAGTGTCCTGAAAAATGCCGTTGTACACAATGTCCACTTAACCACGGACATGTGGACAAGTGGAACAGGGCAGACTAAGGACTATATGACTGTGACAGCCCACTGGGTAGATGTATCACCTTACGCAGCAACAGCAGCAGCGTCACCAGTAGCAGCATCTCAGAAATGCCAGCTCGTTACAAGGCAGGCTACGCTGTGTATCACCGGTTTCAGTAAGAGGCACACCGCCGACAACCTCTTAGAGAAACTGAGGGAAATCATCGCCCAGTGGCTTACCCCACTTAGACTCTCCTGGGGATTTGTGATATCTGACAACGCCACCAATATTGTGCGGGCATTACATCTGGGCAAATTCCAGCACGTCCCATGTTTTGCTCACACAATAAACTTGGTGGTGCAGAATTTTCTGAAAAGCGACAGGGGCGTGCAGGAGACGCTTTGGGTGGCCCGAAAAATTTCTGGCCACTTTCGCCATTCAGCGACTGCGTGCCGAAGACTGGAGCGCCAGCAAACACTCTTGAACCTGCCCCGCCATCACCTGAAGCAAGAGGTTGTGACGCGGTGGAACTCAACCCTCTATATGCTTCAGAGCATGGAGGAGCAGCAAAAGGCCATACAAGCCTATACATCCACCTATGACATAGGCAAAGGAGGGGGTATGCACCTGACTCAAGCGCAGTGGAGAATGATTTCCGTGTTGTGCAAGGTTCTCCAGCCCTTCGAACTTGCCACACGTGAAGTCAGTTCAGACACTGCCAGCTTGAGTCAGGTCATTCCCCTCATCAGGCTTTTGCAGAAGCAGCTGGAGAAAGTGAAGGAGGAGCTAAGACGGAGCGATTCCGCTCGGCATGTGGGACTTGTGGATGAAGCCCTTCATTCGCTTTGCCAGGATTCCAGGGTGGTCAATCTGTTGAAATCAGACCACTACGTTTTGGCCACCGTGCTCGATCCTAGGTTTAAAGCCTATGTGGTGTCTCTCTTTCCGGCCGACACAAGCCTGCAGAGGTGCAAAGACCTGCTGGTGAACACACTGTCAGCTGAAGCGGAACGTGACACGTCAACGGCTCCTTCTTCATTTTCTCCTGCAACTGGGGCTGCCAGGAAAAAACTTAGGTATCCTAAGCAACCCGCTGGCGGTGATGCAGGGCAGGCAGGACCAAGTTTGGACATCTGGTCCGGACTGAAGGACCTGGCAACAATTTCTGACATGTCTACTGTCACTGCATATGATACTGTCACCATTGACAGAATGGTGGAGGATTACATCGGTGACAGCATCCAAGTAGGCATGGCAGACAGTCCATACCTGTACTGGCAGGAAAAAGAGGCAATTTGGAGGCCCCTGTACAAACTGGCTCTATTTTACCTGAGTTGCCCCCCCTCCAGTGTGTACTCCGAAAGAGTGTTTAGTGCAGCCGGGAACCTTGTCAGCGAAAGGCGTAGGAGGTTGCTTCCACAGAATGTGGAGAAGATGATGTTCATCAAAATGAATTATCAGCTCTTCCAGGGAGACCAGCCTCCAGAAGGTACAGAGGGACCTGTGGTGGTGGATTCAAGTGGGGACGAGTTAATACTTTGTGAGGATGAGGATGTACACACTGAAGAGGGTGAGGAATCGGTGGATGAGGAGGATGAGGATGACATCTTGCCTCCATAGAGCCAGTTTGTGCAGGGACACATTAATTGCCAGCTTGTTTTGTGGGGGCCCAAACGAACCAATCATTTCAGCCACAGTTGTGTGGCAGACCCTGGCGCTGAAATGATTGGTTTGTTAAAGTGTGCATGTCCTGTTTATACAACATAAGGGTGGGTGGGAGGGCCCAAGGACAATTCCATCTTGCACCTCTTTTTTTCTTTGCATTATGTACAGTTTGGGGCCTAGTTTTTCAAACTGCCATCCTGTCTGCCACTGCAGTTTCACGCCTAGATGGGTCACGTGTTTGTGCCGCCCACTCGTGTCGCTTAGCATAGTCATCCAGCTACCTCGGTGCAACGTTTTGGACATAAAAACACTATTGTGAGGTGTGAGGTGTTCAGAATAGACTGGAAATGAGTGGAAATTAAGGTTATTGAGGTTAATAATAGCATAGGAGCAGAAAAACCTACAAATTCTGTGATTTTAGCTGTTTTTATGCTTTTTTAAAAAAAAATACAGATCCAAAACACAAAACCCAGAACCCAAAACACGGAAGGGTGGTTTTGGCAAAACCAATCCAGATCCAAAACACGAAGAAAGATCCAGATCCAAAACCAAAACACAAAACACGAAAAGTGGCCGGTGCACACCCCTAGTATAAACTCACATTTCCTGCCAAGCGTTTGCTTTGCTTTGGTTTCAGACTTTGGGCTCTATTTACTACAATCCGCATTGGTAATGCAGATTGTAGCGTGATATTACCGAGTGAATTCGCATTGCGAATTCAGGCAATATCACAGGGATTTACTACAAATCCCTTGCAGGAACAGAGCTTGCGATAAAGCTCTGTCCCTGCGAATCCCCCTCGGAGCCTTATCACGGTATTTTCGCAAAAAAATACAGTGATTAAGTGCCCGCGCATGCGCCGACCGGTCGCCGCTGCTACTCCCCCCACCAGCGCTAAGCCCCGCCCCCCGGTGATGTTGCCCATAGCAACCTATCAGATTCTAGCTATTATCTTCTAGAAGGTGCTAATTAAATGTTAAGTAGAATCTGATTGGTTGCTATGGGCAACATCTCTTCTAAAACTCACTTCTAAAAACTCTCACCTTAGTAACTTTACCCCTTTAAGTCCTAATGACTGAAATTCTAAAATAATCCATGTACTGTACCATCTTCTCTATAATAATAAGGGTCAACAGTTGTATAGACTGCAGCAACGCTGTTTCAACAAAGTTAAAAATAAAATAATAAAATCAGCGCCAGAGACTGCCTGCCTAAGGGCCTGATTCAGAGCCGGACGCTATTTGCGCACGGTCGTTCAGGAAAAGGGGGTGGCTATTCAAATGAACCGTTCGCTGTTTGTGGTCTGTTGACGCCTCCATGTCTGAACGAGCGAACAAAACTTGCGGTCGTTTTTTGGATAACTTGTCCCCCTGGCCGCTCGCATCCTACGTCATGTCCACTATTTATTAGATTAATCGAGTACATCGACCAGCGTATGAACTGCTCGCTATTCTTGTGGTAGGTTTTTCCTACCACAATCTTGCGAGCAGTTCTGACTATAAAATAACCCAGTGACGTGGTCAATGACGCAGCTGTATTAATTATGCACACCCATAAAACGCCCGTTTTGACCTTTAAGCACGCCTGCGTTCGTATCTCCACTCCCTGTTTTCAAGCACCTTCCTCTGTTACCACCCACATACGCCTCCTCCTGTCACTCAAAATAGCAGGCATTCGCTATTTAGCGAACAAACGATTTTCGGCCGCACTGACTGGTTCGCGCATGCGTATTACAATCCGTACGCATGCGCAGTTGCTCGCAAACATCGCTCGGAACGAACGAGCGGCTCTGAATCAGGCCCTAAGTCTTTTGTAGAAAATAAAACGGGGACAACACAGACAGTTTTTCGTCTCTGCAATAAGTTTCATGAGATTTATCTCTTAAGAAAACACAATGAGAATGAATGTGATTTCATGGGATTAATCATCCAAGAAAAACACAAAAACCTTCCTGCGTTCTGTAGTTTAAAAGAGCATTTCCTGTCCGTAATAGTCTAAGATCTTCTGTAAAGTGCGATTAATTGCTCATTCCATTAAACTCTATGGAGGAGATTCATTGCCTGAAGTTGATGCGAGGTGATTAAATTGCAGCACTGCGGAGCAATTAACAATAGCTCCCGTAGCGGAGCGCACAGGGTGCCCGGATCATTTCCAAACTGCAAAAACCTCATTTTGATTATTCGGGGAGAGTTGCTTAGGAGGCCGCACACTTCAATTTGGTTAAGAAAAAGTATATTAGCTATTGGATTTGGGGGCCTATTTATCCATGAATATTTGCCAGATACTTACCAGATATCCCTGAACACACTTCTTCTCAGGGGGTGCCTGCAAATATTAAGGGGTCTATTTACTAAGCAGTGTTAGGAGACAGAGTGAAAAGTGATAAGGTGCCAGCCAATCAGCTGCCAACTGTCATTTTTCAAACACAGCCTGTGAGATGGCAGTTAGGAGCTGATTGGCTGGTACCTTATCACTTTTCACTCTGTCTCCTAACACTGCTTAGTAAATAGACCCCTAAGTATCCTCCGAATGTATTTATGGGGGGCCTTTGGAGATATCTGCTGCATTCCCTCATTTTTTACCCACCATAGAAACCTCTGAAAACTCCTTTCTTGAATGCCACTTTAAATGTAGCTAAGCCTCAGAGCAATATTGCCGGGATTGCCAGCAATGCGATCTGTCTTCCTGTGGCACTTGCTGTGTTCTGCTTAGTATAGATGGGGCCTGCACATGTACCGCATATAGGGCTCTGAAAATAATAATGGTAGCAACATGCAGTAGCAGTACTTTCTAGTAATAACAACCACTTTTGTAGGATGTGCAGCGGCTATGGGTCCCCCATCACCTCGGAGCTCTGTAGTCACAATGCCTCCTGCCTCCACGATAGTTCTACCACTGTGAACAGGTATGATGGTATTTGGGTGTACGATGGCTATACCGCCTGACACTGCTTCTCTGGCTGAATGCAGAAGGTTGGTCAACGAACATCGATAAGTGATGGTTCTTCAGTCAGTGGTAGCCCGGTCTGATATCCTGTGTCTCCATAAATGGCTTTGCCTCGATGTTGATGTCTATGTTATCATTTCCCAGTATGGTGTACAGGATATTACGGTGCTGGGCCCTTTGGATCGGCCAGTGGACCCTCTACAACATGTTTTCCTTCATACCCTTACCGGTGAGCCACAGGCTGGCTTATAATAAGCTGGTAACCCCTCCCCAGAAGTGCTGCTCACATTACTACTTATGCCAAGGGATACATATTGTAATAAGCAGGGCTATTTTTCTGGAAAAATAGGTTCAGGAACTGTAAGTGGAGCTATAGAAAAACAATTATATATATATATATATATATATATATATATATATATATATATATAGTATTTAGAAAAGAAGGCTCTCAAAACGGCCTTTAAAATAAAACTTATGTTATGGAAAATACATTTTGGCTAAGGACAGTTAATGAGCGTTGAGGAACTGAGGGCCTGATTCAGATCCGTCCGCTAGGCTGCTTTCACATGTAGCCTGCTGGTCAGGGGCGTATCTATAATTGGTGTAGGGCGTGCGGGGAACATGGGCCCCTGGGTCCAGGGGGGCCCCGCACCGCACACCCTGCTCCCATAATAATACTTACCTCTCCGGAGTCCCACGTCGGCACGGGCGTCCGGGCGCTGTAAAACTACTGGAAAATGGCCGCCGCGGCCATTTTTCTCGTAGTTTGCGCATGCGCAGTACAGGGAAAATGGCCGCCATGGTCATTTTCCCGGTTACCTGTGCATACACTATAGACTCTGGGCATACTCTAGTGCCCAGAGTCTATAACTCCGGCGCTGGCCGCACACCGCTCAGTGCGCTTCCGGACGCCGGGCGGAGAGGAGGGGGCCCGTGTCGGAGACTGCACACGGGCCCCCTCCTCTCTAGAAACGCCCCTGCTGCCGATGATTGCATTCTGCGCATGCATACAAGACGCAGTGCGCGTGAGTGAACCAGTCCATGCGATCGCGAGGCGATCGCACCCTGTACACAGACGCTCCGCAAGCATGAGTGAGTGAGGTGGTCGATGGTAACGGAGGTGTGGTGGTGCGAACGCAGGCATTTCTGTGCATCTGAACGCCATTTCAGGGGCGTGTATAATTACATCGCATCGTCAGCATACACGTCACATGGCTGAATTACACACAGCAGCTCTCGCAGTACTTGCGGTAGGGTATGGTCAGCCACAAGTGCTACGTATGGGTCCGATGTTACTCGATTATTACCGATTGTTTAATACACTTCCTGGAGATGACATATATTTCTAAGGGAAAGTGGGCGTCTTGTGTCAAGCTGGTGGGCGTCTAAATACATACCGCGATCTCACGCCAAGACATTGTGGGTGTGCTAATGCCTTGCCGAGCAATCACGGGATTTGCATACTTTGGCAGCTGACAGCTGCGTGCGAACACATCTAGCGAGCGGGTCTGAATCGGGCCCTGAGTTCCTGCGTGTTCCTGCTGAAAAATAACCCTGCTTGTAAGAATGGGACTCCTGTGTGCAAACGTCAATGGTTTTCTGCCCATGGTCCTCTGTCATCGATGGCCAGCTTCTGATGGCGACATTGAGGCATGATGTTGCCCCTGCAATTTTTTACTAATTTCTACTGCACAGGTTCTCACTCTGCACTTCCGAATATGCGCACAGCCTGGCGTACGTGTGGTGAAGGGTATACGTTCAGGAAGCCTGCAGACGGAATGCTTCCAGACATTGTTATCCCGACTAGGGCCGAATGACAGGCGTCTAAATCTAGACGCCTGTCATTTGACCGACGTCGGGAGACTGGCGCACGGCATCCCGATCAAGCAGATGCCGGGCGCCAGAGCGGACAGCCGCGGGGTTAGGTTTAGTGCTCCCAGAGGGGGACTCTGAGTAAGGCACCCCCCCGGGTGGTTAGGGTTAGGCTAGGGGGAGGGAGGGTTATGGTTAGGCACTCCCCAGGGAACTTAGGTTTAGGCTGCAGGGAAGGGGGTTTTAGGTTTAGGCACTTAGGGGTGGAATTAGGGTTAGGCACTTGAGGGGGAGGTTAGGGTTAGGCACCCCCAGGGGGAGGTTAGGGTTAGATTTAGGTTTAGGCGGCGGTTAGGTTTAGGCACTTAGAGGGGGGATTAGGGTTAGGCACAGGGGGGGAAGGTTAGGGTTAGGCACCCTAAAGGAGGGTTAGGAGGTAGATTAGGTGAGTGAATACTTACCTAGGGACGATCAGGATTTCCTCCTCTGTCGGGCAGGCGCTGTCGGGATTTGAACCGCCGGCCAGGGGTCCAGCGGTAATTCATACCGATTCCGTAGTGAAGTCGGGCTTACTGCAGCAGTATGATACATATCAGGTTTACAATAGTTTGCGGCAGTGTAACATAAAAGAATTGTTTTTCTGTGGCGGAATGCTGATGCCTTGGGGATAATTTTACTTGTGTTTCTCTGTGCAATGCTGACAGCTCAGTAACGAACGATCTGGCGCATCAAATACAACCCACACATTTGCAGCCTGGTCAGAGTCAGCATGGACAATGGCCCTCATTCAGAGCCACTCGCTAGCGGCAGTACGCTCGTTCCGAGCGATGTTCGCACATCTGCGCATGCGTACGGATCGTTATACGCATGCGCGAACCAGTCAGTGCGGCCGAAATTCATGTGCTCGCAATATAGCGAATGCCTGCTATTTTGAGTGACAGAATGAGGCGTATGTGGGTGGTAACAGGGGAAGGTGCTTGAAAATGGGGAGTGGAGATCCGAACGCAGGCGTGCTTAAAGGTCAAAACGGGCGTTTTATGGGTGTGCATAATTAATACAGCAGCGTCATTGACCACGTCACTGGGTTATTTTATAGCCAGAACTGCTCGCAAGATTGTGGTAGCAAAAACCAACCACAAGAATAGCGAGCAGTTCATACGCTGGTCGATGTACTCGATTAATCTAATAAATAGCGGACATGACGTATGGTGCGAGCGGCCAGGGGGCGTTTTTAACAAATAAACGAGCGTATGTTTTGCTCGCTCGTTCAGACTTAGAGGTGTGAACAGACTGCAATTTGCGAACGGATCATTTGAATAGCCACCCCTTGTTTTTGAACGAACGACCGCAAATTGCGAACGGCTCTGAATCAGGCCCAATGTCAGCAGCCAGCTCTCTCAGTAGCTCTTCCTCTCATTGGGCTCAGCAGCAGAAAGGTAGAGCTCACTCTGCGCCTACGAAGCATCGCAAATCTGTACATTTGCAGTGTAAAATAATTTCTACCTCCCCATTGTATATTATCATGTCACAGAATACTGCACAGTATAACATCCAGGAGGGGATTCAGCATTAAGCACATTAGGCCAGAGCCTAGGGACTTAGGGGGTCATTCAGACCCGCTCGTGAGCGGCAGTACGCTCGCAAGCGGGTCGATGTTCCCCCACTGCACATGCGCACGACGGAGGGAGCTCCGTCGTGTGCATGCGCGAGACCCGGCGAGCGATGGGCTCTCCATCGCTCCGGGTCTCGCACCAAAGGGGGCGTGCTGTCGATGTTGATTGACAGCACGCCCCCTTTGGTGGGCGTGTCGGGGGCGTGCCTGCCAGACGGAGGCGTTCCCATGGGAACGCCTACCGTCTCAAGCCGGCCCCACTGACATCACTAGTGATGTCAGTGGGAGTGATTTTGGCTCTGACAGAGCTAAAATCACTCCAGGGTTTGCGGCAGCGAGACCCTACCGCAGGGTCTCCGTCGCAAGCCCGATGGTCGCGATGGTCAAGACCATCGCGACCATCATCATGGACGTTCGCTATAGCTGTGGGTGGTGACCCACAGCTATGCAAGCGTCCATGAGGACGCTCCAAAGAAAGGTAGGAGGGCCCTGATTGAGAGCGAGCGCTCTGGTCAGAGCGTTCAGCTCTGAATCAGGCCCTTACTTGGCAACGAATGAAAAGCATTTCAGGGAGATTGTGAAAGCAACACCTAGGCAGAGGCATGTCATAAAATTGACTTACATCAAATATATAAAACTATATATATCATACTTGCTTACTTTTTTTCTATTTCCCGGGAGAAGCCTGTGGGTTGCGACGGGAGCGGGGCCTGATGGTTTGTGTCATTAAGCCCCGCCTCTTTGTTGGAAATTGCCGCACACCTTTAACCCTGCGTCAGGCGCAGCTGGCCTGTCAGGCGCTACAAAGCTGTTCTCGCTCACCTCTCCGCCGTTTGGGGGCGCAGAGGCCTGCCCCTCCTAGTACCTTCATATCTCTAGGTGCTGTTTGAAACCCCTAGTCAGTTTTCCCGCCGCCTGCGTGGAGTGCAGTAGTGACCTTCCGGCCTCTTAGGCTCATTGCGCCTGAACTCGTCCGACTTTTGAAGGTACGTATTTCTTTTTATTTTCTCACAATTTTGTGTATTTTGCTAATTTTATGAATGAAAATTACAAAGGATGTGGGTATTTTGCGGAAATATGTAGGTTTGCCCAGGGTGTCCTCTTAGGCACACTGCGCCTCTTAAAATTTAGTATTTTTTGTTTTACTTCCTTTACGATTAATAAATGTGGTTTTGTGAATCAGATTTCCATATATTCTCTCTTTGTACATCCTAATGAAGGTCACTGATCACTTTAAGGGGCCTATTCATTAAATGTAAAAATTCAATGGAGATAATTAGCTTTAGAACTCTCATGGAGTTCTACCTAATTATAGGTGGAATTCATCATTCCACCTCTCCATAAGTATCTATTCCGAAAAGCTGTCATTTTTGCAATGACAGCTTTTCGGGAAATAGATACTTTTCCCTGCCTACACTACCTTATCGCATCTGAAAACAGTGCTGCGCATGCGCTGTTACATCTGTAAAACCAGCGCATGCGCAGCACTGCCTACAGATGCGTTAAGTTTCGGATCCCCCCCACCCCCCCCGAATTACCTGTCCACGCAGCAGCCTCCGGCTTCGTCCTGCTGGTCTGTCATGTGGTTTCCCAGCAGAAAATTCTCCCCATTCTTCCCACTTCGCTAGGAAGTGTGCAGAATGTGGGAGAAATGCCTACTCTACCGGGGGGTTACCCAAAAAATCGTGAGCCTCTCGCGACTTCTGGGAGGGTAGGCATGTATAGTATATATATATATATATATATATATATATATATCATATCAATATTTGGTGTGAACACCCTTTGCCTTCAAAACAGCATCAATTCTTCTAGGTACACTTGCACAATGTTTTTGAAGGAACTCAGCAGGGAGGTTGTTCCAAACATCTCAGAGAACTAACCACAGATCTCCTGTGGATGTAGCTCGCTCATATCCTTCTGTCTCTTCATGTAATCCCAGACAGACTCGATGATTTTGAGATCAGGGGTCTGTGGGGGCCATATCATCACTTCCAGGACTCCTTGTTCTTCTTTACACTGAAGATAGTTCTTAATGACATTGGCTGTATGTATGGAGCCGTTATCCTGTTGCGGAATAAATTTGGAGCCAATCAAACACCTCCCAGATGGTATTAGATGATGGATAAGTACCTGTCTGTATTTCTCAGCATTCAAGTGTGGATGGACAATTCCCTTTCAAAGGCATTCAGGCCAATGTTGGAACAAATGCCCGTCGACTCAGCGTGTACCCAGCTTAAATCAAAAATGTCCGTAATTGTTGTATTTCGCCATCCTCTGCCTTTGATATTTAGACTCCAAAAGACTTAAGGGAATTCACCACTACATTCTTGGCTAATCTTGCTCTTGATTATAGTCTTATCATAGATCCTGTCTCCAGGGCCGTTTCTAGGTGCGGGCGACCTGTGCAATCGCACGGGGCGCTCCGCTTCCGCCTCCGCCCCTCAGCTAGCTGCCAATAATAACTCAAAGCTGGAGCGCCCGCTGTGCAGCGGCAGCTCTCACAGCTCTCCAATCCCTGTATGTCCCGGTCCGCCCATTGAATGACGCGGCTGCGTCAAATTGAGCAGCCGCACAGAGGATGCCGGCCGGGTGCCAGCTGAGAGTGGAACTGGGAGAGACACCACTGCCAGCCGGGCATGGGGCTCACTCACTGCATGCCCGCACACCCATCCATACCCTCCTTTCACCCGCATGCCCGCCTGCCTCACTGCCTGCCTCCTGCCCACCCGTCCATACCCTCCTTTCACCCGCATGCCCGCCTGCGCACTGCAGCTCTGCTTAGCCCCAGCGGCCAGCCTATGAGACAGCAGGTAAGTGTAGTTTTATTTTATTCTGTGGGGAGAAATGTGCTCTTTTTATGCACTGAGCAATGTCTGTGGGTAACAATGTGGTATATTCTGTGGGGAGCAATGTAGTATATTCTATGGGGGGACAATGTAGTATATTCTATGGGGGGAGCAATGTGGCATATTCTTTGGGGGGTAGCAATGTGGTATATTCTGTGGGGGGGAACAATGTGGTATATTCTGTGGGGAGCAATGTAGTATATTCTATGGGGGGACAATGTGGTATAGTCTGTGGGGGGAGCAATGTAGTATATTCTATGGGAAGACAATGTGGTATATTCTGTGGGGGGAGCAATGTGGCATATTCTGTGGGGGGTAGCAATATGGTATATTCCGTGGGGGGGAGCAATGTGGTATATTATGTGTGGGAGCAATGTGGTATATTCTGTGGAGAGCAATGTAGTATATTCTATGGGGGGACAATGTAGTATATTCTATGGGGGGACAATGTGGTATATTCTGTGGGGGGAGCAATGTAGTATATTCTATGGGAAGACAATGTGGTATATTCTGTGGGGGGAGCAATGTAGTATATTCTATGGGAAGACAATGTGGTATATTCTGTGGGGGGTAGCAATGTGGTATATTCTGTGGGGGGAGCGATGTGGTATATTATATGTGGGAGCAATGTGGTATATTCTGTGGAGAGCAATGTAGTATATTCTGTGGGGGAGCAATGTGGGTTATACTGTGGAGGAGCAATGTTGTATATTATGTGGGGGAGCGATGTGGTATATTCTGTGGGGGAGCAATGTGGTATATTCTGTGGGGGGGAGCAATGTGGTATATTCTGTGTGGGAGCAATGTGGTATATGTGGGGGTGCAATTTGCTTTTTTTTTATCCTGGGGAGGGGGGGCGGGGCGGGACAGGACTGATGGTGTGCTTTTGAACAGGAATCTGGAAAACAGCAGTTGGTTTTGCTGTCCATAATCCTATGGTTATGTTAATACCGTTTAGTCATAAGGTAGTCTTTACATTTGAGGCCACGCCCCTTATGACGAGACCACACACTCTTTCCGGCGCCACGCGCATTTTTAATGTGTTGTACTGGTGGGGGGGCACATTTTGACTGTTGGCACTGGGAGCCTCAGCCCCTAGAAACGGCCCTGGTTGTATCGCTACCTTTACGGATACCCTGTTCAAGCAAAATCATACTTGCCAACTCTCCCTCATTATCAGGGAGACTCCCTGAAATAGTGGCAATCTCCCTGTCTCCCTGAAGACTCTAGCAAACTCCCTCATTTAATCCTTACCCCCATTATGAAGCTGTTATATTAAAAAACAGAGATATATATACATTCAAATGGGATCTTTAGTGTCATTTCTTTGCATTGGTTATTATAAAGCACAATGATCCCTATGAATTTCTGAAAAGTATTCGTATGTTTTCATCAACAAACAGATCTTACTAACTGCTTTTGGGCTAGTTTACATTTGGATGTAAGTCAGGTTTAGGACACGCCTCTCAGATTTATCAGTACACGCCCATCACATGTAGGACACGCCTCTCAGATGTATCAGTACACGCCCATCACATGTAGGACACGCCTCTCAGATGTATCAGTACACGCCCATCACATGTAGGACACGCCTCTCAGATTTATCAGTACACGCCCACTGTAACACGCGCTCATAGGTGCTGCTTTCACAATCTCCCTGAAATGCTTTTATTAAAAGTCGGCAAGTATGAGCAAAATACATTTTAAATGCAGATATTTAATTTGTTACGTTCACCTAGTGTGTGGTTGCTTCACCGTTTGTGGCCTATGAGTAACTTTAAACCAAATGCACCTCTAGTAGCTTACGATACTGGGCCTGATTCAGCAGTGCACGCAACTGCTGAACGCAGTTTCCCGATGATCGGCTACACTCGTGGCAGCGCTGGGATCGCAGATGCAGCAGGAGGTGTCCTGCTGCTTTTGCATGTCAGCGAGGACAGAGGGCCTGATTCAGAGCCGGACGCTCTGACCAGAGCGCTCGCTCTGAATCAGGGCCCTCCTCCATGAAAATGGAGCGGCCTCCTGGCCGCTCGCATAGCTGTGGGTGACCACCCACAGCATATGCGAGCGGCCAAAAAGATGGTCGCGATGGTCTTGACCATCGCGACCATCAGACTTGCGACGGAGACCCTGCGGTAGGGTCTCCCTGCCACAAGCCCTAGTGTGATTTTGGCTCTATCAGAGCCAAAATCACTCCCACTGACAACACTAGTGATGTCAGTGGGGCCGGCTTCAGACGGTAGGCGTTCCCATGAGAATGCCTCCGTCTGGCCGCCACGCCCCCGGCACGCCCACCAAAGGGGGCGTGCTGTCAATCAACATCGACAGCACGCCCCCTTTGGTGCGAGACCCGGAGCGATGGAAAGCCCATCGCTCCCTGGGTCTCGCGCGTGTGCTGTGGGGAACATCGACCCACTTGCAAGCGTACTGCCGCTCGTGAGTGGGTCTGAATGACCCCCAGAATTGCAAAGCTACTTGTGCGCGGCTTTGCAATTCCGTCCTCTGTTGAATTAGGGCCATTGATTGTATCTTCCTACAATTGTGAAAAAAAATGATCTAAAGCTTTTATTTGAGAAGTCATTTTGAAGCCTGGATATACCGCCTGCTCTGTAGGAATCCTCACGTGCCAAGCACAACTGACAGCCCGCTGATGTGTGTGTGTTATTAAGTCTTGAGCAAATATCTCGCACTGCTGTTTAATAAGTGTATGGCGTAATGGTTCTATTTCCAAAGGCGTAGAGGCAGGAGGCGTCGGCTTATTAATTACTAATTTTAGCTCCAAAGACCTTGCACTCCCGTGTGCTGGGACTTTTTAAATATCTTTACCAATAGCCGTGTGAATAGAGATAATTTAGTGCGGAGTTACTGTTACAGTTGGGGGCTGAATATGTTTAGTTGAGTCACTGAATGGAATGCCCAGGGGGCTTCTGTAATGCGGAGAAAATAAAAGAGGAGTAAACAGAAAAGAACCTGCAAGAAAATTGCCAAAAAAATGAATAATGACAAATTTAGACTTTTTTAGTTGCACTGGTCAAGAACACAAAGGATTTCCCAGTATTCAATGCTTGGATAGTTAAGACATTTCTTAACCCTTTTATTATCAAAAATGGCATTAATCTCTCCCAAATTGGTTCAAGTAGTGAAGAGATGACATACGTGGGAACAATATTTCAGAGCAAAGTATTGAATACGTTCTGCGTTATCGGTCAATGTCACCGGATGCCCCACGTGAGTAGTCGCCTCTTACATATCCACAACTTCTAATGTATACCACCAAATAGATAGATTTCTGTTGATGTGTACATGCTGGGCGATCCATGGAACCTGGCACTTGTCTGCATTGATCAAGGGTCAGGGAACTTTTTTACCTTTTACCCCAAAATATATTTAGATACGCCAACGTTACCCCCTTGATTTGAAAGGAAGGAAATCATATAGTAGTGCTCCCATATAATGCCCCTGTAGTAGTGCCCCCATAGTTATGCCCCTGTAGTAGTGCCCCCATATAATGCCCCTGTAGTAGTGCCCCCATAGTTATGCCCCTGTAGTAGTGCCCCCATATAATGTCCCTGTAGTAGTGCCCCCATATAATGCCCCTGTAGTAGTGCCCCATATAATGTCCCTGTAGTAGTGCCCCCATATAATGCTCCTGTAGTAGTGCCCCCATATAATGCCCCTGTAGTGCCACTTGTACAAAAAAAAAAAAACACTTACCTTAATCCCCGCTCCTGCATCCGCCGCCGTCCTGTCCGCCCAACTGCTCCTCGGAACTATGGGAGAGACGTCATGACGTCTCTCCCATAGTGCGCATGGAGAGAACCGGAAGCTGGAGTACAGAAGAGAACTCCAGCCTCCGGCTAACGCGGCGCTGCAGGGAAGGAGCCGGGCGCCCGCTGGTAATAACATCTCAGCGGGCGTCCGGCTCAGAGCCTCCCTGCGGCACAGCCGGGCATGCATAGGAATCATTCTATTATAGAATGATTTATATGCATGCCCAGCTGTCCGTCCATTACCCCCAGGAATTTCATTTTTACCCCATATGGGGTAATTTACCCCTGTTCCCTGACCACTGGCATAGATTATTCCGATTGCTTAATTATTGCCACGATTCCCACAGTGAAAGATGGATTTATTTCTACCAACTAAGATTTTCGCCACCTGCGACAGAAGCGTTGGAGTCTAACACTCCAGTCATACCCGTATAACAATCACACTAGTATGCAAACTATGCACAAAAGAACACTGGAGAGCAAATAACCATACTGGCTCTTCACTGGATCCTGGGTGGCAAATCTCCATAATCCACCATCACTTGTCGGTTTATATTGAGCCAATCAGTTACTTTGGTGCCAGCCAGTTGCTATGGCATTACTTATAGACACACACTTTTAGACCTACCACATTATACACAGTCCGGGGTGGGTGAGAGGGTGGAGGGATAGATGTATAGGTGTAGACGTATCAAACCTTTGAGAGAGATAAAGTGCAGAAGTTGCCCATAGCAACCAGTCAGCTCCGGTCATTTTATAGACTGTGCTAGATAAATGATAGGTAGAAGCTGATTGATTGTTATGTGAAATTTCTCCACTTTATCTCTCTCCAAGGTTGGAAACATCTCACCTAGGGCTCTATTTATTAACATTATTTTTACTAAAATAAAGTGAAAAAGGGTGTTTTCACACCCTTTTCACATTATTTTAGTTTCACCTGTAGTTATTACAGGGCAATTGGAGTAGAATTAGTAAAATTCTACTCCAACCCCCAGTATCACTTATTTTTAGTAAAGCAGATCGCATTTCCCATAATTGTAATGGGAAATGTGATCCGACCACAGTTACTAAATATAAATTGTAAAAAAATACCGGGGGAAGCCCTGTGATAATAACGCCACCTGGAGGTGGCGTTATCCAGGGTCTCCCCCGGTTACCGGGCTCCTACTCTGCTCTAACGGGGAGAGCAGAGGCGGGAGCAGGTACCAGTAATCAGCTATGTGGTCTAAGCAGACCGCAAGCTGATTGCTGTAAAAAAAAAAAAAAAAAAAAATTAAACATTTTTTTTTTACTTACCTGAATCCAGGGACCGGTGATCGGGCCTCCGGTGATGGCTCCTCTCCGGTCAGCTGGTCTCCCATAGTACACTGGGCCCGGTCATCAGGTGATCGGGCCCCAGTGCAGTATGGGAGATCACCTGATCGGGAAGCCCGGAGAAGATCACCGGAGGCCAGGAGGTGCAGGTAAGTGTAATGAAGGGAGGGGGGGGTCACGGGGGTCCGCGATCGCGGGGGGCGGGGCTTAGTGCCGGGGGCGGGGCTTAGCGTCGGTGGGGGGGTAGTAGCGGTGGTCTGTCGGCCTCTTAGTCGCGGTATTTTTTCCAAAGATACCGCGACTAGAGTGCGGATGGGATCCGCAGGGACAGAGCTTTATCGCAAGCTCTGTCCCTGCAAGGGATTTATAGTAAATCCCTGTGATATTGCCTGAATTCGCAATGCGAATTCACTCGGTAATATCACACTACAATCCGCATTCAATATGCGGATTGTAGTAACTAGAGCCCCTTGGGAGAGGGGATAAGGAAACTTCTGGAATGTCTCTCAGGTGCTAGCGGTGATGGCAGCATCCCAACGGCTCCTTACTTTAAGAATAATGGGATAGATTTACTAATCCTTAGGGGTATATTTACTACAGTGCGGGTTTTAGAAGTGTAGATGTTGCCCGTAGCAACTAATCAGATTCTACTTAACATTTATCTAGCACAGGAATGGCCAAACTGTGGCTCTCCAGCTGTTGTAAAACTACAAGTCCCAGCATGCACTGCTTCAGTTTTGCTATTACGGAATGCTAAAACTGTGGCAGGGCATGCTGGGATGTGTAGTTTCACAACAGCTGGAGAGCCACAGGTTGGCCAGGCCTGATAGCACATACTACAAGATTATAGCTGGAATCTAATTGGTTGCTAGGGTCAACATCTCCATTTCTAAAAACCAGCTGTTTAGTAAATACACCCCTCAAGGCCCCCACACACGGTGCGATTTGCAAAAGATCCAATCTCGTTTGCGATTTCCCTTGAACTCCTGAACACTCCTGGACAAACTATATTGTGCCTGCACACGGAACTTTTGTACAAACGATAAAATTGTTAACTACTGCAGATCATTAATGATATATCATTTGTAGCAAACAACCTCACGATGCTGGAATTTAAATAATAGGAGGAAAAGTGACAACATATCGTCCATCGCATCGTGCACACACACGGAACGATGTGTGCCAAATCGTGAAAGATGGGTCGATATCTTTCGGCAGGTTCAATTGATCAGCGATAGCACGCATCGGCCACACACGGCACTTTCTACATGATTGGTTGCTCCATTCAGTCGAAAGCGGACAAATTGTTTAACAAAATCGCACCTTGTGTGGGGGCCTTGAAAGTGGAGAGAGATAAAGTATTAACCAATCAGCTCCTAACTGTCATTTTTGAAACACAGCCTGTACAGTGACAGGTGCTCCAAAACTTTAGAATGAGCCACTTTACAAGCATCACACTCTAAAGGGGAGGTCTGGCAAATGGAGAAATGAAGCAAAGATAATTACATGTTAATTACATCTAGCAGGCCAGTGGCTCCCAGAGGCCCCAAAATGAGCTGTAATAAATTCACTGATTATGTATAAGAGTTGGAGCAGAGACAGCTGGAAGACATCTCATTCTCAGACACCGGAAACAATTTACAAGTGATACATCTATCACATGTTATGACAACAATCAATGGATCTCCACTGTGACCTTTCCCGGCACTGAGAGCCTGTGTGCCCTCTAAGTACGCACAATGATTCCTGATCCTACAATTCCCGGCGTGACAGGTCCATAACGAATGGGCGGAGGGGGGAGGTGGGCTTTCATCATCAATAGCCGCTGACTGCTGTGTGTGTCATTAACAGGGAAAGATGCTCGAAATTGTTTCAAAATTGCTCTTCGATCATTTCATCACATAGGTCCATCGAACAGGTTCTAATATTCAAAAACAAATAAAAAAAAAATTCTTAAGCTTTAGAAGGACTAAAAAATGTGAACTATATTAGGGGAAAGCGAAGAGTTTTGACAATATTTGAGCTTTTACAAGCTTAAATTATGGCTCTGTGTAGTATTTTTGACTCTTCGACCATGTGAACATCGAATTCGAGATTGGAACTCAAATTTGGACACTGCCATGTTCACTGCTCGAGTAAAAAAAAAAAAGTGAAAAGAATATTAGCCCAGGTTGAACAGGGAGAAACAGAATAGTTTATTTTAGCGTCTTATGACCGTGAGCTGTGGCGCGGATCTGAGTTGGAAAGTAGACTGGTTTGCGTTATGCTGCGGAAGCCCGATTTACGACCTTACGCTAATATGAGATTCCGTACAGCTAATACCAGGATCCGTGCAACTGCAAGCGGAAAGCTGTGCCGCCCACTGGTATTACGCCATGCGTCACAATTAGTAGAGACACTTGCACCATCATGACTTAAAATAGCATTGAAGTCTAGCTACACGGCACTTCCACAAGACAGGATAGCTTATGCGCAGCACAATTCCCGCCCGAAACGCCAATTCCACGGAAACAGACAGGTCTAACAAAGATCACCCAGAATAGGACAAACATGCGTAAATTCACATCTGCACATGCGTTAGATAGATAGATAGATAGATAGATATGAGATGGATAGATAGATAGATAGATAGATAGATAGATAGATAGATAGATAGATAGATAGATAGATAGATAGATAGATATGAGATAGATAGATAGATAGATATG
The DNA here is from genome assembly GCA_031769625.1 of Taudactylus pleione. Classification (NCBI taxonomy): domain Eukaryota; kingdom Metazoa; phylum Chordata; class Amphibia; order Anura; family Myobatrachidae; genus Taudactylus; species Taudactylus pleione. The sequence continues at coordinate 4,265,901 of JAUIMM010000932.1, read as the reverse complement.
AGATAGATAGATAGATATTTATTTATATATATATATATATATATATATTCCAGTCGGGCGGCACACTCGCAATAAAACCATCAACAGTCCCTGGTGCCCTCCGCAGGAGTTCCATCAAGGAGTCCACAATATCCACAGCATTAGCGGTGGCACTCAGGTCAATAATCAGGATAATAGAAGCAGAAGGTACACCAACGTTTCGATGTTTATTACATCTTTTTCAAGGTACAAATACATAAAATCAGCTCACCTTTATAGCTACCACCATCACCGCGTGTGTCCTACGGCGTCGCCGACCCGGAAACAGACGCCCGCATATGACGTCAGTACACCCGGCCGGTAGCCATAGGAACAATATAACAAAAGCAAAAATACATGTGACCAATAGCCAGCAATACGGCTATCCTAAACACTGCTACAATAAATGACATAAATAAAAACACAACACCAGAAACATATAGCGCATCATCATATGGAATCAATAACAAAAGTTATTTAAAATACAATACACAAAACAGGATAATTTTCACATAAAGCAATGCAATCCTAGGGATTCATTCAGCCCTCTAGGTGACAGGGTCCCCAACCTATAAATCCATTGGGCCTCACATCTAAGTAATTTAAGTGAGCGATCACCACCCCTTATAGACAGGGGAACATGATCAATGATAATATAGCGAATCGAAGCTAAACTATGACCCGCCTGTAAAAAATGACGGGCCACAGGTTGATCACTCTGCCCCGTATCCAAGGCCCCCCGAATAGCGGAGCGATGTAATGCCATACGCTCCCTGAGGGTTCTGTCAGTCTTACCGACATAACACAACCCACAGGGACACGTGATCATATAGACAATGAACTTAGTAGTACATGTAACTCTATGCCGTATGGAAAAACGTTTACCACTAAAAGGGTGGCAAAAGCTATCTCCTACTGACATATAGCGGCACATAAGACAGTTTAAACATTTGAAACAGCCTTTTTTCAGTTGTAAAAAGTTACCAGGTGCTAACCTGGGTAAATTGGATACATCCGATTTAACAACCCAGTCACGTATGTTCCGGCCACGTTTATAACAAGGCATAATCATCGTATCACAAATTAAGGTCACGATCTGATTGTAAAATTGACCACAGTTTCCTGGTAATGCCACAGACCTCACCACTAGCAACATTATAGTGGGTAATCCATGGCATACGTTTACCATTATTAGACCTAGTCGTAGGCATCAACAATTTCTCTCTGGGTATACTTAATGCACGTTCCTTAGCTTTTAACAAAGGCACTATCTTATAGCCCCTCTGTATGAATTTTTCAATCATCACATCAATATGCTTACTAGCAGCTTGAGACTCACTACAAATCCGTACTGCCCGCACAAATTGTGAATACGGTAGCCCGTATTTCAGAGACTTAGGGTGAAAACTACTAGAATGCAAAAAGGTGTTTCGATCCGTCGGTTTATTAAACAGTGGTAAACGTATGCCATGGATTACCCACTATAATGTTGCTAGTGGTGAGGTCTGTGGCATTACCAGGAAACTGTGGTCAATTTTACAATCAGATCGTGACCTTAATTTGAGTGATACGATGATTATGCCTTGTTATAAACGTGGCCGGAACATACGTGACTGGGTTGTTAAATCGGATGTATCCAATTTACCCAGGTTAGCACCTGGTAACTTTTTACAACTGAAAAAAAGGCTGTTTCAAATGTTTAAACTGTCTTACGTGCCGCTATATGTCAGTAGGAGATAGCTTTTGCCACCCTTTTAGTGGTAAACGTTTTTCCATACGGCATAGAGTTACATGTACTACTAAGTTCATTGTCTATATGATCACGTGTCCCTGTGGGTTGTGTTATGTCGGTAAGACTGACAGAACCCTCAGGGAGCGTATGGCATTACATCGCTCCGCTATTTGGGGGGTCTTGGATACGGGGCAGAGTGATCAACCTGTGGCCCGTCATTTTTTACAGGCGGGTCATAGTTTAGCTTCGATTCGCTATATTATCATTGATCATGTTCCCCTGTCTATAAGGGGTGGTGATCGCTCACTTAAATTACTTAGATGTGAGGCCCAATGGATTTATAGGTTGGGGACCCTGTCACCTAGAGGGCTGAATGAATCCCTAGGATTGCATTGCTTTATGTGAAAATTATCCTGTTTTGTGTATTGTATTTTAAATAACTTTTGTTATTGATTCCATATGATGATGCGCTATATGTTTCTGGTGTTGTGTTTTTATTTATGTCATTTATTGTAGCAGTGTTTAGGATAGCCGTATTGCTGGCTATTGGTCACATGTATTTTTGATTTTGTTATATTGTTCCTATGGCTACCGGCCAGGTGTACTGACGTCATATGCGGGCGTCTGTTTCCGGGTCGGCGACGCCGTAGGACACAGGCGGTGATGGTGGTAGCTATAAAGGTGAGCTGGTTTTATGTATTTGTACCTTGAAAAAGATGTAATAAACATTGAAACGTTGGTGTACCTTCTGCTTCTATTATCCTGATTATTGACCTGAGTGCCGCCGCTAATGCTGTGGATATATATATATATATATATATATATATATATTTCTTTTAGGCCATAAAGTTTGAGGTTGTACAATTGCGCAGATTCAATTGAACGTACAAATCGGCCGTAATACTTTCAGCGTCCCTATGAACAGGCACATGGTAAAGTTCTGTGTTCCGATTTTTATTTTTTTTGAACTGGGAAGTTGGAGGCATGTGGTTGTACCTTCATGTTATTATTTCGGTCTTCTCTATCTCTCTAATGTTTTTATTAGAAGTGGATTTTCTATAAACCGTGAACGCTCTGTGAATGTGAACGCTGGTTCTGGCTTTCTCATCCCTTACAATTTTGTGACACTAATCAGATCACAAAGACTCCAATAGACCATATAGACTATAATACTAATTCCATATATTTGGGCTTAGCTGTGCCTCACGTCTCTACAGTATATCCATCTTTAGCGCTAATGGCCTGTTCTGTATGGTTAGCAATCAAATCTCCCGTCTCCGACGGTGTAATGAATGAATGGAGCTGCTTCTCTTATCCATCTGCATTAAACTTCTGCCAATACAGTTACTTTAAGGAATAGTCAAGTTAATGGCCTGCTTCTCTGATGTATGCTCCTCTTCCAGCCAAAGTTATATCTGCTCCTTTACAATAAATGACCACAGGACCTTGGTGTATAGCTGAAAAGCCACTGCAGATCATCAGAGTAATGAGCTGGATAGAATGGATATCCCAGGGCTGAATCCGATGACTCGCAGTATTTGTAACTTATCTATACCCGTAGATCTACTTTCTGGCCTGGAGTTTATCGGTATTCCAAGCAGGCTCTGGTCTGTGCTGGAATAGCACCAATCAAGCAGCTCACACATTAAGAATCAAAGAGAGTCATGTTGTGTGAGCCTGCTCAGGTCCATAACACTGGTGGATTAGATATAATGTTCTTATGGGTTGCAGTCAGCAAGCCGACGGTCAAAATGCCAACCGCTGGCTTCCGGACTGTCAAATCCCGGCAAGGTACTAATGACAGGCGTCAAAATCCTGATGCCTGTTATTAGACCTACACCGGGAGCCCGACGCCCGGCATACCGAACGAAGGTAAGCCGGGCGCGGATAGCCACGTGGGGGGGGGACTTAGGGTTAAGCACTTCCCTCGGAGGGTCAGGTGTAGGCTAGGGGAAGGGGGGGTTAGAGTTAGGCACCCCCGTGGGGAAGGGGGGGTTAGGTTTAGGCACTTAGAGGGGTGTTAGGGTTAGGCACTAAGGGGGGAGGTTAGGGTTAGGCACCCCTAAAGGAGGGGTAAGGTTAGGGGTACTTACCTAAATTAGCAATCGGGATCTTCACCCGTGCCGGGCTTCCGCGGCCGGCAGTATTACATACTCTTAAAGATATTATGCTGAAACAAGGCACAGTTGCCTATGCAGGCAGGTTCTAGGGCTATTTTCCTGTACTCACCTGCAGATCAGCTCACTAGGAACCAGTGACATCACTGAGGGACTCAGGAGCACCATAAAGTGGATCCAAGTAGGGATTGTGGACCTTATTCAGAGGCGGCCGTACGGTCTACGACCACACGGCCGCCTCGATGTTTGTGCAGTGCGCATGAGGGAGCCGGCTCCCTCATGCGCATGCGTGAGACCCGCTACAACCGACAGCGCCGGTCGTAGCGGGTCTCTTTCCAAAGGGGTCGAGCTGTCGATGTTGATTGACAGCTCGCCCCGTTTGGAAGGCGGGCCGGGGGGTGGCAGCCCAAACGGAGGCGTTCCCATGGGAACGCCTACCGTTTGGGGAAGGCCGCACTGACATCACTAGTGATGTCAGTGGAGAGTTTTCGGCTCTGACAGAGCCAGAAGCTCTCCGGGGCCTACGACAAGTGAGACCCTACCCTAGGGTCTCGTCGTAAGCCCCGATGGTCGCACCATCACCAGAGCGGTCGTTAGGGCTGTGGGTGTAAGCCCCCAGCCTAACGACCGAAACAGAGGCGGGCGGTCAGGATGCAAGCGGCCGCCCAGTTTCTGAGAGACCGCTTGCATCCTCCGACCGCCTCTGAATGAGGGCCATAGTGTGTGGTAGAGGTCCTGGCTTTCCCAAGGGTTACAAAACTCCAACCCTCACGGTTACTGTTGCTTTCACTGGGGGGAGGGGTATCAAGTCTTAGGGCAGGGTGCATCATGCTTCGCATTTTGGATGCGATATATCCTGCCAATGATCGCATGCTTACCGGCGATTAGTACCGCCGTATGCATGATGATTTAAGCAAAGGACAGCTCTTCTGATAAGAGCTGTCCTTTGCGGTGTGGGGACTTCCGGGTTTATGACCCAGGAGTTCCGCTGTGTGTGTGCGGCCGGCGGCTAGCGCGTGCGCGAACTGCATGGGACCCCGGGGAAGCCTTTGCAAAGAAGCCCATATGCTTCTATTAGACCACGTCGTCTATTTCCGGAGCGTCAAGCATATGAAAAGTGCGGTCATACCTCTGAAAATGGAGGTTTCGCTGCATTTTTCATTACAGTGCATCCCACCCTTAGACAGAGATAAAGTACCAACCAATCAGCTTCTAACTGCCATGTTACAGGCTGTGCTTGAAAAATGTCAGTAAGGAGCTGATTGGTTGGCACTTTATCTCTCTCCAAGGCTTGGTGCATCTCCCCCTGGTCAGCAGAAGTGCGCTGGGAGCTATCTGCCTGATGGTAGAAGGGCAGCAGAGTCTTATGGTAGATGCCAAGTCCTGTTGCCTCGGGCATCATTGGTAATGTTAGTCTCTGCATTGGCTGCTCTCTGTCTTGTACTGAGACTGTAGAAAGGGAATCAGTATGTAATACCGGCTGTCAGGATGCCTCCTGTCAGAATACAGACAGTGGCATCCCGATGGTTGGTATCTCGACAGGGGTCTGGTATGTATACTTACCCTCCCCCCTTCTCCTCCTAACCCTCCCTTATTGTAGCCTAACCCTCCTCACCATACACCCTAACCCTCCCCGTTGCCTAAACCTAAGTCTCCCCCCTTCACGCCTAAACCTAACCCCCCCCACTGGTGCCTAACCCTAACCCTCCCCCCAGTGGTGCCTAACCCTAACCTCCCCACCCCAAAGCCTAACCCTAAACCCGCTACGTTCCCTGTCAGTATTGAGACCGGCGGCAACGCGGTCTCATAACTACATCCCGTAGAAAGGTGTCTGATTAGAAGCAGCCTGCGGGCATTGTTATGTCGCTGGGAGCTTCAGGGTGAGCACCACCGGGCATTGAATGTTGGCCATCAGGTGGGATCAAATAGGAGTAGGTGAGGGGGTGAGTAGTTACTGATGGACCACTACTGTTGGCATCTTACTGGGTAACTGTTGTCATATTCATATACGATTGTTACTATTGTCATATGATTGTTACTATTGTCATATTCATATACATTGCTCCTAACTAGTGAGCGTGTTACTAGGAAACTAGTGACATATACAGTAACTACTACTGCTGGAGTATTACTGGGAGACTAGTGGGCTGCTGACATATTAATGAGCAGTGGTGCTAGGCTAAACATAGACAGCAAATAGGATATAATCAATGCTTCTCAATTACTACTGCCCAACTAATAGTGGCATATAATTACTACCACCAGCATATTACTGCCCAATTAATAGTGGCATATAATTACTACCAGCATATCACTGCCCAACTAATAGTGGCATATAATTACTACCAGCATATTACTGCCCAACTAATAGTGGCATATAATTACTACCAGCATATCACTGCCCAACTAATAGTGGCATATAATTACTACCAGCATATCACTGCCCAACTAATAGTGGCATATAATTACTACCAGCATATCACTGCCCAACTAATAGTGGCATATAATTACTACCAGCATATCACTGCCCAACTAATAGTGGCATATAATTACTACCAGCATATTACTGCCCAACTAATAGTGGCATATAATTACTACCAGCATATTACTGCCCAACTAATAGTGGCATATAATTACTACCAGCATATTACTGCCCAACTAATAGTGGCATATAATTACTACCAGCATATTACTGCCCAACTAATAGTGGCATATAATTACTACCAGCATATCACTGCCCAACTAATAGTGGCATATAATTACTACCAGGATATCACTGCCCAACTAATAGTGGCATATAATTACTACCAGCATATTACTGCCCAACTAATAGTGGCATATAATTACTACCAGGATATCACTGCCCAACTAATAGTGGCATATAATTACTACCAGGATATCACTGCCCAACTAATAGTGGCATATAATTACTACCAGCATATTACTGCCCAACTAATAGTGGCATATAATTACTACCAGCATATCACTGCCCAACTAATAGTGGCATATAATTACTACCAGCATATCACTGCCCAACTAATAGTGGCATATAATTACTACCAGCATATTACTGCCCAACTAATAGTGGCATATAATTACTACCACCAGCATATTACTGCCCAACTAATAGTGGCATATAATTACCACCAGCATATTACTGCCCAACTAATAGTGGCATAAAATTACTACCAGCATATTACTGCCCAACTAATAGTGGCATATAATTACTACCAGCATATTACTGCCCAACTAATAGTGGCATATAATTACTACCAGCATATTACTGCCCAACTAATAGTGGCATATAATTACTACCAGCATATCACTGCCCAACTAATAGTGGCATATAATTACTACCAGCATATCACTGCCCAACTAATAGTGGCATATAATTACTACCAGCATATTACTGCCCAACTAATAGTGGCATATAATTACTACCAGCATATTACTGCCCAGCTAATAGTGGCATATAATTACTACCAGCATATTACTGCCCAACTAATAGTGGCATATAATTACTACCAGGATATCACTGCCCAACTAATAGTGGCATATAATTACTACCAGCATATCACTGCCCAACTAATAGTGGCATATAATTACTACCAGCATATTACTGCCCAACTAATAGTGGCATATAATTACTACCACCAGCATATTACTGCCCAACTAATAGTGGCATATAATTACTACCACCAGCATATTACTGCCCAACTAATAGTGGCATATAATTACCACCAGCATATTACTGCCCAACTAATAGTGGCATAAAATTACTACCAGCATATTACTGCCCAACTAATAGTGGCATATAATTACTACCAGCATATCACTGCCCAACTAATAGTGGCATATAATTACTACCAGCATATTACTGCCCAACTAATAGTGGCATATAATTACTACCACCAGCATATTACTGCCCAACTAATAGTGGCATATAATTACCACCAGCATATTACTGCCCAACTAATAGTGGCATATAATTACTACCAGCATATTACTGCCCAACTAATAGTGGCATATAATTACTACCAGCATATCACTGCCCAACTAATAGTGGCATATAATTACTACCAGCATATTACTGCCCAACTAATAGTGGCATATAATTACTACCAGCATATTACTGCCCAACTAATAGTGGCATATAATTACTACCAGCATATCACTGCCCAACTAATAGTGGCATATAATTACTACCAGCATATCACTGCCCAACTAATAGTGGCATATAATTACTACCAGCATATTACTGCCCAACTAATAGTGGCATAGAATTACTACCAGCATATTACTGCCCAATTAATAGTGGCATTTAACTGATACTGTAGTTTTAGCATATTACTGCCCAACAAATGTGACATAACTACTGCTAGCAGCATATTACTGCTGGCATATACTAGTGTCAGTTACTAAAAGGTAGGGAGTGCTGTCCACAGACCATTTGAGAGGTCTAATTTACCTATAGTCACCATATTAAATATATATTTGTATTCAAAGCACCAAATTGGGGGTCTGCTTTCTTTACTAGCCACCACATTAGGGTCCGCTTCAGGGGCGTATCTATAATCGATGCAGGGTGTGCGGTGCACAAGGGCCCCTCTGAGTCCAGGGGGGGCCCACACCGCACACTCTACGCCCATATTATCTACTACCTCTCCACGGTCCCACGTTGGGTGTCCCAGCCCTGCAAAAATCACCGGAAAATGGCGGCTGCACCATTTCCTTGGTGAGCTGCGCATGCGCAGTAGACTCTGGGCACACTCAGACGTGTCAGGGGAGAGAGGAGGGGGCCCCGCACGGGGAATAATCACGGGCCCCCTCCTCTCTTAATATGCCCCAGGTCTGCTTTATATACTAGTCACCACATTAGGGTCTGCTTTATATACTAGCCACCACATTAGGGTCTGCTTTATATACTAGCCACCACATTAGGGCCTGCTTTATATACTAGCCACCACATTAGGGTCTGCTTTATATACTAGCCACCACATTAGGGTCTGCTTTATATACTAGCCACCACATTAGGGTCTGCTTTATATACTAGCCACCACATTAGGGTCTGCTTTATATACTAGCCACCACATTAGGGTCTGCTTTATATACTAGCCACCACATCAGGGTCTGCTTTATATACTAGCCACCACATCAGGGTCTGCTTTATATGCTAGCCACCACATCAGGGTCTACTTTATATACTAGCCACCACATTAGGGTCTGCTTTATATACTAGCCACCACATTAGGGCCTGCTTTATATACTAGCCACCACATTAAGGTCTGCTTTATATACTAGTCACCACATTAGGGTCTGCTTTATATACTAGTCACCACATTAGGGTCTGCTTTATATATTAGCCACCACATTAAGGTCTGCTTTATATACTAGCCACCACATTAGGGTCTGCTTTATATATTAGCCACCACATTAAGGTCTGCTTTATATACTAGTCACCACATTAGGGTCTTCTTTATATACTAGCCACCACATTAGGGTCTGCTTTATATACTAGCCACCACATTAGGGTCTGCTTTATATACTAGCCACCACATTAGGGTCTGCTTTATATACTAGTCACCACATTAGGGTCTGCTTTATATACTAGCCACCACATTAGGGTCTGCTTTATATACTAGCCACCACATTAGGGTCTGCTGTATATACTAGCCACCACATTAGGGTCTGCTTTATATACTAGCCACCACATTAGGGTCTGCTTTATATACTAGTCACCACATTAGGGTCTGCTTTATATACTAGTCACCACATTAGGGTCTGCTTTATATACTAGTCACCACATTAGGGTCTGCTTTCCATACTAGCCACCAGAATTGGCACAGCCTGGTATAACACACTACTTTGTACTAGGGGTGTGCACCGGCCACTTTTCGTGTTTTGTGTTTTGGTTTTGGATCTGGATCTTTCTTCGTGTTTTGGATCTGGATTGGTTTTGCCAAAACCACCCTTCCGTGTTTTGGGTTCTGGGTTTTGTGTTTTGGATCTGTATTTTTTTTAAAAAAAGCATAAAAACAGCTAAAATCACAGAATTTGTAGGTTTTTCTGCTCCTATGCTATTATTAACCTCAATAACCTTAATTTCCACTCATTTCCAGTCTATTCTGAACACCTCACACCTCACAATAGTGTTTTTATGTCCAAAACGTTGCACCGAGGTAGCTGGATGACTATGCTAAGCGACACGAGTGGGCGGCACAAACACGTGACCCATCTAGGCGTGAAACTGCAGTGGCAGACAGGATGGCAGTTTGAAAAACTAGGCCCCAAACTGTACATAATGCAAAGAAAAATAGAGGTGCAAGATGGAATTGTCCTTGGGCCCTCCCACCCACCCTTATGTTGTATAAACAGGACATGCACACTTTAACAAACCAATCATTTCAGCGCCAGGGTCTGCCACACAACTGTGGCTGAAATGATTGGTTCGTTTGGGCCCCCACAAAACAAGCTGGCAATTAATGTGTCCCTGCACAAACTGGCTCTATGGAGGCAAGATGTCATCCTCATCCTCCTCATCCACCGATTCCTCACCCTCTTCAGTGTGTACATCCTCATCCTCACAAAGTATTAACTTGTCCCCACTTGAATCCACCACCACAGGTCCCTCTGTACCTTCTGGAGGCTGGTCTCCCTGGAAGAGCTGATAATTCATTTTGATGAACATCATCTTCTCCACATTCTGTGGAAGCAACCTCCTACGCCTTTCGCTGACAAGGTTCCCGGCTGCACTAAACACTCTTTCGGAGTACACACTGGAGGGGGGGCAACTCAGGTAAAATAGAGCCAGTTTGTACAGGGGCCTCCAAATTGCCTCTTTTTCCTGCCAGTACAGGTATGGACTGTCTGCCATGCCTACTTGGATGCTGTCACCGATGTAATCCTCCACCATTCTGTCAATGGTGACAGTATCATATGCAGTGACAGTAGACATGTCAGAAATTGTTGCCAGGTCCTTCAGTCCGGACCAGATGTCCAAACTTGGTCCTGCCTGCCCTGCATCACCGCCAGCGGGTTGCTTAGGATACCTAAGTTTTTTCCTGGCAGCCCCAGTTGCAGGAGAAAATGAAGAAGGAGCCGTTGACGTGTCACATTCCGCTTCAGCTGACAGTGTGTTCACCAGCAGGTCTTTGCACCTCTGCAGGCTTGTGTCGGCCGGAAAGAGAGACACCACATAGGCTTTAAACCTAGGATCGAGCACGGTGGCCAAAACGTAGTGGTCTGATTTCAACAGATTGACCACCCTGGAATCCTGGCAAAGCGAATGAAGGGCTTCATCCACAAGTCCCACATGCCGAGCGGAATCGCTCCGTCTTAGCTCCTCCTTCACTTTCTCCAGCTGCTTCTGCAAAAGCCTGATGAGGGGAATGACCTGACTCAAGCTGGCAGTGTCTGAACTGACTTCACGTGTGGCAAGTTCGAAGGGCTGGAGAACCTTGCACAACACGGAAATCATTCTCCACTGCGCTTGAGTCAGGTGCATACCCCCTCCTTTGCCTATGTCATAGGTGGATGTATAGGCTTGTATGGCCTTTTGCTGCTCCTCCATCCTCTGAAGCATATAGAGGGTTGAGTTCCACCGCGTCACAACCTCTTGCTTCAGGTGATGGCGGGGCAGGTTCAAGAGTGTTTGCTGGCGCTCCAGTCTTCGGCACGCAGTCGCTGAATGGCGAAAGTGGCCAGAAATTTTTCGGGCCACCCAAAGCGTCTCCTGCACGCCCCTGTCGCTTTTCAGAAAATTCTGCACCACCAAGTTTATTGTGTGAGCAAAACATGGGACGTGCTGGAATTTGCCCAGATGTAATGCCCGCACAATATTGGTGGCGTTGTCAGATATCACAAATCCCCAGGAGAGTCTAAGTGGGGTAAGCCACTGGGCGATGATTTCCCTCAGTTTCTCTAAGAGGTTGTCGGCGGTGTGCCTCTTACTGAAACCGGTGATACACAGCGTAGCCTGCCTTGTAACGAGCTGGCATTTCTGAGATGCTGCTACTGGTGACGCTGCTGCTGTTGCTGCGTAAGGTGATACATCTACCCAGTGGGCTGTCACAGTCATATAGTCCTTAGTCTGCCCTGTTCCACTTGTCCACATGTCCGTGGTTAAGTGGACATTGTGTACAACGGCATTTTTCAGGACACTGAGGACACTTTTTCTGACGTTTCTGTACAGTCTCGGTATCGCCTGCCTAGTGAAGTGGAATCTAGACGGGATTTGGAACCGGGGACACACTACCTCCATCAATTGTCTAAATCCCACTGCACTAATGGCGGATACCGGACGCACGTCTAACACCAACATAGCAGTCAAGGCCTCAGTTATACGTTTTGCTTCAGGATGACTGCTGTCGTACTTCATCCTCCTCGCTAAGGACTGTTGGAGGGTCAATTGTTTAGTAAAAGTAGTGGTGTTCCTACTTCCTCTCTGGGATGATGAACGACTCCCAGCAGCAGCAGCAACAGCAGCAGCGGCAGCAGTAGGCGTAGCAATGCAGGATCCTCCGGAGGAATCCCGGATAGGAGAGTCAGTCATGCCAGTGATATGGCCTGCAGGACTACTTCCGATCCTGACTAAGGAGGAAATTGACGAGGAGGGAGTTGACGGTGTGGTTTGCAGGCGCTTGGATACAACAGGACAACGGGATTTAGGTGTCCCTGGACTGCTTACGGTCTGAGCCAAAGTTTCTGAACTTGACAGTAACTTTTTATGAAGGCGCTGCAGGTGCCGTATAAGGGAGGATGTTCCTAGGTGGTTGACGTCCCTACCCCTACTTATTTCACCTTTACATATGGTACATATGGCAAGACAGTTGTTGTCCGGATTTGGATAGAAATATTGCCAGACCAAAGAGGTGGAATGTTTGGTCTTCTGCCCAGGCATGACCGTGATGGGCTTTTTCATCCCACGGACAACAACTGTCTCCCCCGGAGCCTGATTTAAACAAACCACATCACCATCAGAATCCTCCTCGCCAACTTCCTCCTCAGCGCCAGCTACACCAGTATCCTCATCCTGTTGTACTTCAACAGTGACATCTTCAATTTGCATATCAGCAAGTGGACTGTGGGTGCTCCTTTCAGCACTTGCAGGGGGCGTGCAAATGGTGGAAAGAGCCACCTCTTCCCGTCCAGTGCTGGGAAGGTCAGGCATCGCAACCACCACCACACTTGGACTCTCCTTGGGGATTTGTGATATCTTCTTAGAAAGCACAGTTCTTCGCTGTGCTTTTGCCAGCTTAACTCTTTTGATTTTTTTAGTGGGAGGAGTGCTTCCATCGTCATGTGAAGCTGAACCACTAGTCATGAACATACTAGGGATCGACCTTAGCCGTTCCTTGCCACTCCGTGTCGTAAATGGCATATTGGCAAGTTTACGTTTCTCTTCAGCTGATTTAAATGTCTTTTTCAAGGTCATTTTCCTGAACTTTGCCATTTGGGATTGTATGTGCCCTCTACTATGACATTGGGCATCGGCCTTGGCAGACGACGTTGATGGCATGTTATCGTCTATGTCATGACTAGTGGCAGCAGCTTCAGCACTAGGAGGAAGTGGTTCTTGATCTTTCTCTATTTTATTTTTATCGGAGAAAGTTTGGTCCTCCATTTATGTTATGTCGATTTGATATATACGTGCGGCTAAACACAGAAAATAAATTTTTTTTTGGTTCGGACTGGAGTGTACTTTGTGGGTTACAGCACCCTTTAACGGTCAAGCCAGCCGGCCCTTTACTTATGACACAGGCGCACTCTTGGCACTACTTTGTTGATGCACGTGCGGCTACTGCGCACACAATTCACAAACACAGAAAATAATTTTTTTTTGGTTTGGACTGGAGTGTACTTTGGGGGTTACAGCACCCTTTAACGGTCAAGCCAGCCGGCCCTTTACTTATGACACAGGCGCACGCTTGGCACTACTTTGTTGATGCACGTGCGGCTACTGCGCACACAATTCACAAACACAGAAAATAATTTTTTTTTTGGTTTGGACTGGAGTGTACTTTCGGGGGTTACAGCACCCTTAACGGTCAAGCCAGCCGGCCCTTTACTTATGACACAGGCGAACGCTTGACACTACTTTGTTGATGCACGTGCGGCTACTGCGCACACAATTCACAAACACAGAAAATAATTTTTTTTTGGTTTGGACTGGAGTGTACTTTCAGGGGTTACAGCACCCTTTAACGGTCAAGCCAGCCGGCCCTTTACTTATGACACAGGCGCACGCTTGGCACTACTTTGTTGATGCACGTGCGGCTACTGCGCACACAATTCACAAACACAGAAAATAATTTTTTTTTGGTTTGGACTGGAGTGTACTTTCGGGGGTTACAGCACCCTTTAACGGTCAAGCCAGCCGGCCCTTTACTTATGACACAGGGGCACTCTTGGCACTACTTTGTTGATGCACGTGCGGCTACTGCGCACACAATTCACAAACACAGAAAATAATTTTTTTTTAGGTTTGGACTGGAGTGTACTTTCGGGGGTTACAGCACCCTTAACGGTCAAGCCAGCCGGCCCTTTACTTATGACACAGGCGCACGCTTGGCACTACTTTGTTGATGCACGTGCGGCTACTGCGCACACAATTAACAAACACAGAAAATAATTTTTTTTTGGTTTGGACTGGAGTGTACTTTCGGGGGTTACAGCACCCTTTAACGGTCAAGCCAGCCGGCCCTTTACTTATGACACAGGCGCACGCTTGGCACTACTTTGTTGATGCACGTGCGGCTACTGCGCACACAATTAACAAACACAGAAAATAATTTTTTTTTAGGTTTGGACTGGAGTGTACTTTCGGGGGTTACAGCACCCTTAACGGTCAAGCCAGCCGGCCCTTTACTTATGACACAGGCGCACGCTTGGCACTACTTTGTTGATGCACGTGCGGCTACTGCGCACACAATTCACAAACACAGAAAATAATTTTTTTTTAGGTTTGGACTGGAGTGTACTTTCGGGGGTTACAGCACCCTTAACGGTCAAGCCAGCCGGCCCTTTACTTATGACACAGGCGCACGCTTGGCACTACTTTGTTGATGCACGTGCGGCTACTGCGCACACAATTCACAAACACAGAAAATAATTTTTTTTTGGTTTGGACTGGAGTGTACTTTCGGGGGTTACAGCACCCTTTAACGGTCAAGCCAGCCGGCCCTTTACTTATGACACAGGCGCACGCTTGGCACTACTTTGTTGATGCACGTGCGGCTACTGCGCACACAATTCACAAACACAGAAAATATATTATTTTTTTAGCACTTGGGGGGAGCACCCCTGATGGATAGAGCACCCCCTGGACAACACTACAGCACCCCTTTAGGACTGGGACACTGCACAGGACTTTGGAACTGACTGCACAACACAGTCCAGCCAGCCCCTATGGACTTTGAAGTAGTGGACACAGCCCCTATTAACAACAGCAGCACAGCACAACACAGCCAGCCCCTATGGACTTTGAAGTAGTGGACAACAGCAGCACTACACTACACTACACTACACAGCACTAACTCCCACCCTCCCTCTTCACTGTCCACAGCCGAGTGAGAAAATGGCGCCGACGCGGGTACCTTATATAGGATCCAAAACCCGCGAGACTCGGAAGGCGGGATGATGACGTTTTGCCTCGATGTCAGATCCGAGTCAGGCGGGAAAAGTCGAGCCTGACTCGGATCGGACTCGGATCGGGGGGGCTCGGGGGGGTTCGGATTTCAGAAATCCGAACCCGCTCACCCCTACTTTGTACACAACTGGCATCATAGAGGACTCTTTTGTAGGTATGAGGGTTACAGCAGGTAGAATTCTTATTAAAACAAGTATTTTTAAGACCATAAAACAAATTGATAAATGCCCCCTGTATAACAGCCTTTCACTATGTTAGCTGATGTGAAAAAATTGTACTAGTAATTTCAGGATTATTACAATAGTTAATATATTAGTTGTAATTGGTTAAAATGAGATGTTTTAAACAAATCAGGTTATAGGGTAACAATGCAATGGAGGGGAGTATGTAAACTGCGGTCATCTCCAAATGCTTTGGCAGAAAGTATGTGGATTCCTTCCCTGTAAGGCACCTCAATAGCAAGAGAGATATATGCAGTTTTATTTTTGTAACTGTCATGGCAGTTTGCAAAACGTGCAAAGAAAAAAGTCTATTTGCGCTGATAAAACACCATTAACTTACAAAGTAGATTAGAATAATCAGGGGGTCTGATGTTCAATAAAAATATATATATATTTAATGATATATTCTATATGCAATATATATTTATTTATTCAGACTAGGATATGACTAGCCAAATTGCAACCATTTATATTTGAACATGTAACACATACATATGTACCAACAAATACTACATATAAAAATACATAAAACTAATTGAACAACAATAGTGATTCCAGGATAAAGCCCAGTACATGTGCAATTCCTGCAATGACCAGGAGTGGGTGTTTTCCTGGGACATAAATTGCTACTATGTAGTCATTATTGATTCCTGAAGTGGAGCCTCAAAGGATATGACCACAAGTAATTGCTAAAATTCCCTGGAGAGCAGGAGGCTGGGGAATTGGAATTACCAAGTCCAAAATGAGCAAGACAAATTTGTTTGACCGCGTGTGGATGTGTGTGGATGCTAGACGCTGGGAGCTTACAGGAATCATTAATCAGTCGCCAGCAGAGAGTTGCCAGCCCTAAACAGAGTATCACTATGTAGGCTTTGATTAATGACCCCGGTATTTTTTAGTCGACATTGCAAATCCAGGGCTAAAACATAGAAGAACCGGGCTGATAACAAGATGGCAGTCGCAGAATACAGATGAGTGCTGTTGCCACCAGTAAGAGTGTACAAATCATCAGATAATAAAGATGGACAGAGGACTCCACAAATAATTCATGATGCAGTTTCTTACCATAAAGCTGTATGATTATGCTTTAAGACAGATTCCCACTTGTTCATACATTGGAGAATGGGATTATTCTCCTGCCGCATTGTCAAGGTGTAGCTCCACAGCGATGTGCAGTTCATTGGGTTCCATATACAGGCCTAGGTTAACAATGGGGTGGATGCTACTACTGACCCAGGCCTTTACAGAACAAGAGGCCCATCATCATGACAGCATGACGATGACCGACCACCCACACGGAGACTCCAGATTTTCCGGGAGAGTAGGTTCTCTCTTCCCGCATCCCTGCCACTTCTTAGTGAAATGGGGCGGGGTGGGGAGAATAATACCTGGAATTTCAGTCCGTGAAAAGGGGGTCGGGGCCTAGTGATGTGATTCTCGGCTAATAGTCAGGCCCCACCTCCATCAACGGCCGCCTATATCTCATCTCTGGGCTTCATGTGAACAAGTGGAGAAATTGTCCATAGCAACCAATCAGCTTGAAGCATCATTTATCTAGTACACAGGTTCTCAAACTCGGTCCTCAGGACCCCAAACAGTGCATGTTTTGCAGGTATCCTCACATAATTATTAGTGACATAATTAGCTGCACCTGTTGATCTTTTAAAACATGTCAGTGAGTAATGAATACACCTGTGCACCTTCTGGGTGACCTGGAAAAAGTGAACTGTGTGGGGTCCTGAGGACCGAGTTTGAGAACCACTGATCTAGTACATTCTACAATATGATAGGTAGAATCTGATTGGTTGCTATGAGCAACTTCTTCACATTTTCTCTTTAGGAGATGTTCCCACTGAGTCATTAAGGCTTCACATATCGGCAGATCCTATAGGTGTTGATATAGGTGCCAGCAGGGCCAGCTCGAGGCATGTTCGACCAGTGCGGTCAAACAGGGGCGCACCCCTCCCAACATCCCGATTTCAGCTGGACTGCACTGTCCCGCTGTTCTACCCTTGGGCCGATGTGTCCCGTGGGTGGTCTGTTCGAAAGGTTGGGCACTGGTGCCGGACCTCGAAGTAGCTGAATGGGTGCTACGCGCATGCGCGTGGCATCCATTCAGTGCCGGGAGAGGGCTGGGGGAAGCCCAGCTAGTGACAAAGTGCTGGGCTCGCCCCCAGCCTGATGTTACATGGGTGGGACACGCCCCTAAATAACATCATTTAGAGGGTGTGGCCTATGGTAATTAGGCCATGTACCCATTTTCGGCGACTACCTGGGCGGCACAGGGTGCCGCTACCCCTGGAGCCGGCCATGGGTGCCAGGGGTATGTGATGGAGGTCAGTCCGCACTATGAATAACTTAACCAGGTCTTTGGTTTGTTAACCAAACAGAACAGTTTACAGAATAACACAGGAATATTAGTGGAATGTACAACAGGTGCACAATGCTGGCATATTATAGATGTAACAGATCCAGCCAGTATCGTATGGCGTAATGCAGGTGGTGTGTGAATAATGGGAAGCACGCAGCTATATATAAACTGTCCGGATATTGGTGGCAGTGGGGTATGCGCCCGCTTACATATGGTGGTGGTGACACAGCGGATATTTAGGCTCTCCTGCATATAAGGGTCGCCTCCCTGTGGAGACTCTCAGGGGGCGTCCTTCCTCTATGGAGGATGGAACTGAAGACTAGTTATAAAGATGCGTATGCGCACTTAGGTCAGAGGTCGCGGGTGAAGCTCCTCCGGCAGTACGGGGTCCCGGGCAGCATTGGGGAACAGGAGTCAGTGCAGGGCGCTCTCCTCTCACACAACCCACTTCAATACAAAGAGTTTAAATTGGATCTGGACGGGCGACCTGCTCTCCTGAGAATCCAGGAAGCCTCCCCAAAATTTGCAGGACTCCCAGACATTCTAGAAGAGTAGCCAAGGATATTTTGTGTGTGTTGTGTTGAAATTGTGGGTGTGTGTGTTTGCTTTTGTTTGTCGAATGCCACAAAATCAAACTTTTTTATTTTTTAAACCAATACACACTTAATTCTCAGACACATTAATGAAGTCGGACCCCAATGGAGCCCAAAGTTAAGAGAGATATATGAAGGTAAATAGATTCTGTCTAGGAGGCAGCGAATCTTAAAATTGAAAGTGTTTGCAAGTACTTGTGAGTGGCTGGGGAGTACGCTTTTCATTAAACCTAATGTTGGCTGCTGCTACTAATTTACAGAGGAGGAATGAAGCTTTAACTAAACCTGCAATATTAAGAGGCTTCTCTGGCTTCTCTATATGTAAAGCACGATGTACAGTACCACTGCCTTACAGGCCCCTTCTGCACGGAAGGGCTTATACGAAGATCCTCTGGGTGAGAAGAATAAATACTTCAAGGCTCGCTTATCAATATTGTATTGTGGCACTGTTAGAAATGCAAATCTAGGATCCCTCCCCGTAGAATACAATTATGGGCAGAATTGGCATTTGTCCCCCAACGGCCACGCACACGGGCAACACTGGTGTCACACTGGGTCACACGATGCAGACAGGCCGCCATGATCTAGGTGTCCAGTAAGTTACTTTTTAACCTCTCTAGCTCCCAGTGCTTATTCCCCTAGTGAAATACACTCGGCTCACATAACTGAATTCCATTTATCGCATCCATTGTACTAACCTCCTATTTGTTTTTGTTTTTTTCTGGTGGCGCAATGATAGTTTGTGCGTTATTAGTGCAAAGTGCATCCGTGGAGGTGTCTGTGCCAAGAACGCTCAAGATAAGGGGCAGCTGTGTGGGGCCTGGGTGCCCAAGTCACCTTCTAAGTTCAGTGTCACTCACCACCCCCTCCCTCCACCACCACCACATGGGAAATGTGCCAATCAAATTCTACCTTTCATCTGATAGAATGTACTATATAAGTGTGAGCTAGAATATAATGGGCTACACCTTGCAATCTTTAGAAGGTTTAATAAATCTCCCTAGTACGGAATGGGGACAGCTTGCGCCACACTCTCAGCCCATTACCAGCAAAGATAAGCATGCCAGCTTCGTAGGTGGGGCGGGGTTTCCTGTAAGGGGTGGGGCTTCCTGAAAAGGCGGCGTGGTCGTGATGAAATGGGCAGAGCCTAGCTGTACCCTCGCTGTCATCACTATGGGGGCATGCTCATCGCTCTGTGAGATGCTGGGCAGCCCCTAAGATCTCCCTATACAAGTGAATAGATGCCGTGAGCATGCGCATGGCATCTATTCTGCCTTTTCTTGCCCGCTTGTGCCCTCCCCAACTTCACTCCCACCACGGGACACTGCAGCCCACGGGTGGGACAGCGGGACAGTCCCAGAAAAACGGGACTGTCCCGCTGAATGCAGGACAGTAGGGAGGTATGCAGATGCATTATGGAGGGATCGCAGCATATCCATAGAAACCCTCCCCCGGCAATGGCCGCCGCACATGTGTGGTCTGCAGACCTTGCATGCACAGGAGTCCCGGCAGTCGCAGCACCTTTTCGGAGCCCCTGTCCCTGCGTGCGCTCTTTAGTACATACAGGCGCTATGATCGTATCTTGAAATGTGATCATGGGCGCTAATATCTCGCCCAGGTCGCTTTGCAAATTCGATCATTAATAAATGAGCCCCTGAGTAACATTTGGACATTATGTTGTTCAGTTCAGCTGTGCCACTACCTAATGATGTTTAGGTCTGCCGAGCCTTTTTCCTAACAGTTTCAATAACATTGTATAAGATGGTTTACTGACAGATCATCAATATGTGACTAGAACTGTCCACAGGTAAACGGGACTTAGGAATTGTAAGTGAATAATTCACAGCCTTACACAATGTGAAAAGAACAGCATTGGTTTAATACTTCTGTTTGTTACATAGCAGTGTCGGAAGGGGTCTAATTTCTTTTTTTTTTTCGGAGTGTTTTTTTATTGACTCAAATAAATGTATTTACTACTGGCTACGCTGCTACCGCTGTTCTCTACAATGCAGTTTGTGTTCTGCATGCAGTATATACTGATCTATCAGTGTACGCCTTTTCACAGTACTATATTAATTTGATACAGTGTGCTTCATACAGTCCCACGTGAGTAATGAGACGTGCCATCTGCAAATTACAAACACAATGCACCTCTTACAGAATATACGGGGAAACAATTCACCCACCATTCGCTCCATAGCTGCCCTGCCAGTTAGTCGTAACTTAAGCTCGGTATACAGCATATCATGGGTGCAACCCAGCGACGGTGCGATGCGATGTAGTGATACGTCTTTTTTTTCGCAGTTGCGCAGGAACCGACGACCCACTATGTCTTGGCGTGCAATTGCTTTGTGTATGTAGACGCCCACCAGCCAGTATAAAGACGCCCACTTGCACACGTAATCTCCAGGAAGTGTATGCAACCATCCATACCATCGGTTACTGTCGGATGCAGACGCAGCTCTTGTGGCTGACCATACCCTACCGCAAGCAGTGTAAAAACCAGCCAGGTGACGTGTACTATGACGCTGAATATAATATATGCATGCCTCTGAAGCAGCGTTGAGACGCTCAGACACGCCTGCGTTCGCATCTCCACTCCCCCGTTTATAGTGTCCAGCCCGTCACCACCCACAAATGGCATCTCCTGTCACTCACTCTGCTGGGCTGCCTATGCGCAACGAGCGAACGCTTCCCGATCTCTCTCACTGGCTCTCGCATGCGCACTGCGATGCATGCGCAGAATGCAAAAAAAATCGCTGGCTGAGAGCGAACGCATCCTAGCGAACGGGTTTGAATCAGGTCCAAAGCCTATTAGTTACAGTGAACCCCCCACCCCTTCCACGCCCTCGTACTTACTAGTAGGGACCATGAATAAATAGAGCAGAAAACATCTGTACAGCGCTAACATGATAGAGTGGTGACATCAGTAGGTCCATCCCCATAACCGTTTACATGCCTTAAACTCCCCATCGCCTGATGAGTGTTCTCTCCTAACAGTGCAGGGTAAACCGTTAACCATAATCATAATGAAATAATGACACAGAGAGACTTGTATAAGGGGAAAGGAAGGTCAGCTTTATTTATTTTTAAACTAATTGAACTATTTAATGTATAACTGAACTAACTAATAGAATAAGAAAGAAAGACAGACAAAGTATGGTGGCGCAGAAAGAATGGCCCCACAATGCAAGATCACCAACTGCATACTCACATCGATCATCTAAATGGGAGGCAAGCAGCCAGCCCATTACCACGCCCAAGGTATCCACCTCCCACCCCAATGACACGACGTGAGGCCCACCTGGTTAGGTGGTTGCCGCTGACCCCAGTAGGGTAAAATCAGCCTAAGCCATGTATTGGAAGGGAGAGCACCTCAAGCTCCAAAGACAGATGGCGACTGCTACCGTTCTTTCCCGCCACAAGAAAAGCCGACACCACACAACTCAATGAATAAGGGAGGGAGGGCGGGAAACAGCCGACCAGAGAAATTTCTATAAAATGGCCGCCAAGCAGCAACTCTGGAATAGCACTAAAAAATCACCCCCTGCCAATCCTATAGGCTAACCAAACCTAACCCCACCCCCTCCCCAATCCGATAGGCTAACCAAACCTAACCCCGCCCCACAACACTACCTCACTAAACAACTAGTCCCTTCTTGTCCAGACGACGACACCCACATGCTCGGGTGTTTAATTACCATATGAAATGCACTCCGCCCTACTGATTAGCATTGATAAAAATAATGATTTTTAGTGATGAGCCTCAGTTGCACAGAATCTATTTAGATAAACTAGTTTGAACTGGGAAACAATAAACTGTTTAACCAAATATTCGTCAAACATTTGTTCACACATTACTGCAATCATTTTTTTAATAAATGGTAGAAGATCTAAGCCCTGCAGCGAGCAATGATTTTTTGGGATGTACGTTTTATATGATTAAGCTCACGACATAACATGTCAAGATGGCTGCGATTGGTTGGTTCGAGGTGGGTGGCTGGCAGAATTCCTCGCTGTATCTTCATTGTACGTCTTTTTAGAGATCCTGAGTTGCTGTGACCTCTTTACCTTTTTTTGCCGTAGTCGCGTCTGGGTCTATATGCTAATGCTATCCCCAGCCCTTCCCCTGGTGTACAAGAGTGTGTCTCACTGTGGCAAGGACTGAGACGCCCACTTTGTAATACCGCTAGCTGCTTCTTTAGATGCATTCAACAGTCGCACCATCGAAACTTGCTTCAGCCCTACAGTAGTCTGCGTACGGCTTCCAATGTGAACAATTAAGCATCTATGTACACAGGGCCTGATTCAGCAAGGAACGCAGTTGCTAATACGCACGCAATTGGACGATGTTTGTGCATCGCAGAGCGCGTGCGCGAACTAGCAATAGGAACTGCGATTGCAGAGGTTACGCGGACCCATAGCAGAGTGAGTGACAGGAAGTGCCGTTTGTGGGTGGTGACGGGGGGTGGTCGGGTGAACGCAGGCGCGCCAGTGCGTTTCAACGTTGCAGGGGCATGCATAGCACTGATAGCGTGCGTGACTGGTAGCAATTTCTGAGTTAGGCCTTATTATTAGCAATGTATAAGCAGAATTGTGATACGTAGTGAATCAGGCCCACAAACACTTCAGCGACACACCCGCCCATAAAATACCCATTAGACGAGGCCATCTCCATTTTTATATATATATATTCTTTTTTTTTTTTTTTATCGCATTTAGATTTGTATTTTATGCATTAGGCTTTGTTTACTCATTGCACCAAGGCCCTGATTCATTACGGATCACAACTGCGATTGCATTAGCAATTACGCACACGCATTCTCACTGCGATAGTATGCTAATCCATTGCGATCGCTATGCTGTCGCTGCACTACACAAGGACGCCCACTTTACCTTACACACACCCGTAATCTTTAGCAAGACTGCAAAACCATGGGTAACATTGAGTACCATCGTAGCCTCACGCACACTTGCGCAAGCTCTGACCTTACTCGGGAATTGCTAACCTCGACGCACGCAGTGAAAGCCCAGGCTGCGTATGGCATTGCAGTGGGTAATTTATGCATGCCCCTGCAATGGTGTTGAAACACACTGGCACGTCTGCGTTTCGCCGCCCCCCCCCCATTGCCAAACACAAACGGCACTTCCTGTCAATAACTGTGCGATGGGGCTGCGCAGTCCCGTTCGCAGTGGCTGGCTCACAACAGTTGGCCGATTGCGTGCGTATTAGCAGTTGCGATCCTTTGCTGAACCAGGCCCAGAGTCTCAGAACATTGTGTCACACTATAAATAGATGATAATAATAATCTCTTTCTTTACACAGCTGTTTGCTTGGTGCTTGCTTGCATGGTATTCCCAGATGGATGGGACGCAGAGACGATCAGGGATATGTGTGGGGACAAGACTGGGAAATATTCCCTCGGAGATTGCTCCGTCCGCTGGGCCTACATACTGGCCATTATTGGGATCCTGAATGCCCTTATCCTATCCTTCCTGGCCTTTGTACTGGGAAACAGACAGAATGACTTGCTCCTTGAGGATCTTAAAGCAGACAACAAAGGTAACAAAATATAATTAACTTCTATGTATAAAACTGTGGTCTACAAAGATGAATATTAGCTAAGAATATTGCTTAGGACAATATTACTAAAAGATATAAGGCAAAAACAAACCAAAAAAAAAAAAGATACCTGCTTGGAAAGGATTACAGTGTAGCTCATTCCTGTTCACAAAGCTGCCATGAAAGAGTGGTGGCAGCCATTTTGTGTGCTGAATGTAGCGAATCAATCCACTAGGAATCGGTGACATCACTCAGTCACACTACATCCTAGTGAATCAGTAGGGTGCAGTCTCACTCTTGATAAGCCCACAAGATGGCCACCTCTACTGTTTTTAGGCAATGGACGATTTTTGTGGCATTGCAGTAATATGCAAATGCTAGTTGTAGTCTTCCCCTTGTTGTACTTGCGAGCACCAGAGAGTGCAGGCCCTGAGATGGCAGCTTTCAATGCCCATGGATGGTGAACTCCGCCAGTGGTTCCAAAGACTCCACCATTGGGTCCACCATCGACCTTTGTACCAGCCTATGTCAGATGCAGTCGTGCACACTTAAGGCCACCTCCCAGTCACCATCCAGGAACATTTAATGGTTTTGCCTCGCAGTTCCTGATGCTAGCGTGCGTACACTCAGGGTAACGCATGCGCCAATGGGATTTTCAGAATATTTGGCACGTGCGCAATAGCAAATAATTGCTCAATTCCGCCAACGTCCGCATTACATTCCCTTGCATCCACCTCTAAATCAGGCACAATATGTGCACTATTTTAAAGACTACACTACAGTATGTAGACAAAAGTGATTGGACATTGTTCAGCAAATAGATGAACGAGATGTTATTGACGTCAGTACTATGTAGGTCCACCACGTGCAGCGATTACTGCAGACGCCCTTCTTGGCAAACTGTCCACAAGTTCCTGGACAGCAGCAGGCGGTTTATTTTGCCATTCTGATTCCGCATTAAGGGCCTGATTCAGAGCTGAACGCTCTGACCAGAGCACTCGCTCTGAATCAGTGTCCTCCTACCTGAAAATGGAGCGGCCTCCTGGCCGCTCGCATTGCTGTGAGTGACCACCCACAGCATATGCGAGCGGCCAAAAAGATGGTCGCGATGGTCTTTGACTCTATCAGAGCCAAAATCACTCCCACTGACATTATTACTGATGTCAGTGGGGCCGGCTTCAGACGGTAGGCGTTCCCATGGGAACGCCTCCGTCTGGCAGCCACGCCCCCGGCACGCCCACCAAAGGGGGCGTGCTGTCAATCAACATCGACAGCACGCCCCTTTTGGTGCGAGACCCGGAGCGACGGAGAGCCCGTCGCTATCCGGGTCTCGCGCATGCACAAGATGGAGCTCCCTCCGTCGTGCGCGTGCGCAGTGGTGCAACATCGACCCGCTTGCGAGCGTCCTTTGCTCGCGAGCGGGTCTGAATGACCCCCTAAGTACAGTGACCAACTGTGACTCTGAGGATGGTCAAGTCAGCCTCGAACACACTCGGCGCTCCAATTTGTACAGGTTCTCAATGGGATTAAGAACTGGGGTTAAGATCTGGCATCTGAGCTGGCCAGTCCACCCAGGTTCCCGAATTTTCTGTATACCAGTCCAGCGTCACCCTGTAAACATGACAGGTGAAATTGTCGTCCTGATAAAAACATTTGTTTCCGTAGAACTGTGAGTGCATGGGCCTCCCTACCAAGTGTTCTTGTGGAAACCACCACATTAGCGGCCATTTTGAACTCATGTGCAGTGTTCTCCCCAGGCTGTTGTCTACGGACGCATCGCCTGGCAGAAACAGCCTACCGCCCGGCACTTCTCTCCGCCCCAATGCACCGTATTCCTGTTCACCCTCAATGTGTCCTTGTTGCCACGGACACGGGTGCCGGATGCGATGCCAAGCTGCGCCGACGTCACATTCTTCATATTGGAGGCTCTGTGTCCGCCGGCAATAAGGACATGATAGTGAAGGTTCCAGGTGACAGGACACGGCGCATTGGGGCGGGGGGAGGTGCTGGGCAGGGGACGCGGCATTGGGGCAGGGGACACGGCATTGGGTCAGGGGAGAGTGCTGAGCAGGGGATGTCCATCACAGTGCAGGGGCGGTGTCAGGCAAAGATCCCTCCTCCTGTATAAAAGTTCAGGCGGGAACAGTCACCTGAACTGATTAAAGAGAGCCTGCAAGTGGGGCCAGTATCTGTAGAGCTGTATAAAAAATATATTCTGTGTAGCCAGCAAGTGGGGACAGTATCTGGGCCTCTAAGAAGAAGATAATTAATATATAAATTGTTATTTAAAGTTTAAATCATTATAAGGTCAGGGTTTCAACATTTTTATTGTTGCGAAGGCCCCGACTCGGCTACTTTTTGATGCCACCCGGCTGGAAAAATGTTCTGGTGAGAACACTGCGTGTGCAATGGGACCATATAGCTTGCGCGGAGGTGTCCAATCACTTTTGTCTACATAGTGTATCTTGTAGGTCAAGTATAGGTGGGCCAGTTTTAATGGAGAAATGCAGATATATAGGGCTCTATTTACTACAATCCGCATTTGTAATGCCGATTGTAGTGTGATATCACCGACTGAATTCGCATTGCAAATTCAGCCAATATCACAGGGATTTACTAAAAATCCCTTGCAGGGACAGAGCTTGCGATAAAAATGTCAGAAGGGCCCATTTATTACTGATCGCATCTGGGCACAATATTAGCGCCCATGATCACATTGCGGGATGCAGTCATGTTGCCCAGATGTAAGAAAACGCATATGCAGGACAGGGGCTACAGAAATGTGATGTGCTGGTAGTGACCGCGTCAGTCGTCTCTTTACTCCTGTGCATGCGCTTTCTACTGACCACGCATGCGCCGTGGCCATTGCTGGGGGAGGGCCTTTATGGAACCCTCCTCCAATAGTTTTGCGATGTGTAGCCTATAGGCTACAGTGGGCTACTGCTATCTTCGCCAGCTGTGGGGGGCCAATGCATTCTGGAAGTTGGTAAATATTGCAGCCACGCATCCCCCATAGAATAGGGGCTGGGAATGGAGGGATCGCAGCAGATATTGGAGATATCTGCTGCGGACCCTCTATCATAGATTCTGGGGATACTAAATATTTGCAGGCCCGAGGGTCACATTGCACAGTCACATTACACACTCACAGGAACATTGCACACCTCCATACGGGATTGCACACTCCCAGCCACATTGGACTATCACAGCCACATTGGACTATCATAGCCACATTGCACACTCCCAGCCACATTGGACTATCACAGCCACATTGCACACTCACAGCCACATTGCACACTCCCAGCCACATTGGACTATCACAGCCACATTTCACACTCCAAGCCACATTGCACACTCCCAGCCACATTGGACTATCACAGCCACATTGGACTATCACAGCCACATTGCACACTCCCAGCCACATTGGACTATCACAGCCACATTGCACACTCCCAGCCGCATTGGACTATCACAGCCACATTGCACACTTCTATATGGGATTGCACACTCTCAGCCACATTGCACACCGCTATATGGGATTGCACACTCTCAGCCACATTGCACACCTCTATATGGGATTGCACACTCCCAGCCACATTGCACATCTCCAGTAAAATTGCGCAGTCTCCACCAAATTGCAAACCCCTGGTTCAATTCAAAGCCACAGTTCCATGCCTGCACATACAAAGTGACCGGCAGGGCTGCAGCGTACCACTGATACCCTCATCTGTGCGCTGATTATCTGGAATTTCCATGGATAGTCACTGCAGTAAGTGCATTCTATATAATGTTAGAGACCAGTGCCTCAGATGATCAGGGCACACATGACAGAAGCAGCTTGGGCACATCTATTGCACCCTGTTATCATTCACAGGCAGGAAAGACACCAGTCTGCGGAGCCCGGGTTCATTTTGAAAATACACAAAATACTGTATTAGATTTACGCTTTTTTTTCTTCTAATTCTGTAATCATTGAGTTCTGTGAGGTTATGGCAATGTACACACACACACACACACACACACACACACACACACACACACACACACACACACACACACACACACACACACACACACACACACACACACACACACACACACACACCTCCAAATAATAAAATGTTTTTGTACTTGTTGGATTAGGTCTTTAATGTGACAACTGATAATTTACAACTGTGTCCTTTCTTGTATTGCAGATTTTGTTGGAACTGCGGTAAGTAGAATTTTCTGTAGAGCTTTAAATTTGTCTCTGAAAACTGAGAAAGATCAGACTTTTAAAACCTGTACATTTATAAAATAAGCTCTGCTTGGCTGCTCTATAATCACAAGAGCATAATCCTGTGTGCTACAACATCCAGACATATTATCTGTATTAGCTGTAATGCAGTTAGATTGCATATGTACTGTACATAACATCTCATTCATTATCATTTCCAGACTTGTGCACCTGACACTGCTAGAAAACTGCAAAACAATGACCTGACCACTGTACTTAATACACTTCTATTACACTGTACACAGACATAGGTCACTATGCCCCCAACATGACCTGACCACTGTACATAATACACATCTATTACAGTCTATACAGACACAGGATACTACACTCCCAACATAACCTGACCACTGTACATAATACACTTCTATTACACTGTATACAGACATAGGACACTACATCCCCCAACCAGTGGCGTAAGTTTATCCCAGACCCCCGAAGGCAAGTTATAATTTGGTGCCCCCCGTCACAATCGCTGACACTGTAATGTAGCAATTCGCGGACAGGCTATGGATAGACGAAGGCGGCAGCTGATTGTCTGACATGGAGCTCTCCACTAGAGTATGGTGGCTTCTCAGGTGCCGGGAAGGGGTGTCATGTATTGGGCGGCCATGAGGGTACACTCCGGGTACATAGTTACAGCCCTAAGTGGGGTGAATATATTGTGGATAATGAAGGAGGTGCCCCTTCAGAGGCAAATCCCGGCAGCTGCAACATTTGCATACTTTCGCACGGCAGTGAGGTGGCATTAGCGTACATCTCTGAGACAGGACCTGTATGCTGGACTTTGTGTGTGTGTCATTTTGGATTCCATTGGTCAGTGTGTAACATTGTACCTCCCAACATTCAGAAGTCTCCAAAGCAGGAAGAGTGTGCGCGAACCTGCTGGGCGTCTTAATCAGGAATACCGCCCAACCCACCACAAATCAGGGGGAAGGTCCCTATCACAGGATGTTGGGGACAGTCTTCCAAAATCAGGACTGCCCCATCAAACGGTGGGCTTGTTGGGAGGTCTGCAACATGGATCACAACTCCATGGTACATCCTCCCAACTTCTCTGCAAATGCCACCATCTGGTAAACTGCATTGTGGCGGAAACCAAGGCTCACTTACCAGTCGCTAGACAAAGACAGTATGGTAATTGCGCAGACCACGAAGTGTTGCAGTATGCACATCAGCGACATAAGTTTATACCAAGAGCCTGGAGGTAAGATAGTTGTTGATGCCCCCTGCTCACATTCACTACCAACATCCCAGTCTCAGCAGTTCTCACACACCCTCAAAGCACATTCACACTTCCAACACCCCAGCAGCACCCAGACACATTCTCACCCACTTTCACATATACTTCCAACACCCCAGCAGCACCCAGACACACTATTCTCCCCCTGCATTCACTGCCAACACCCCCAGCAGAACCCACACACTCTCCCTACCTGCATTCACTGCCAACACACCAGCAGCACCCAGACACACACCCTTCCATCCTGCATTCACTATCAACACCCAAGCAGCACCCAGACACACTATACCTCCCCTGCATTCACTAATAACAATTTATTTGCATTAAGACACAAACTCTCTCCCTGCGCATTCACTGCCAAAATTACCCACACTCTCCATAACACCCTACATTCACTGCCAACACCCCAGCAGCACCTAGACACACACCTTCCCCCCTGCATTCACTAACACTGTAGCAGCATCTACTAATACCCTAGCAGCACACAGACACACACACACTCTCTTTCTCCCACCGAATTCACTAACACCTTAGCAGCACCCAAACGCAATCTCTCTTCCCCTGTATTTAATACTTATACCTTAACAGCACACAGACACACTCTCCCCCCCCCCCCCCCCCCTCATCAGGGCCGGCTCGAGGAGGAGCAGCGCCCTGTGCAGAGAGGGACTCAGGTGCCCCTTTACCGTGCGTGCGTTGAAGCCGTGCGCCTCCGAAAAGGGGAAGTGGCTTAGTTACCATAAGCCCTACCCCCTAAATGCCACTAATTGGGTGCGTGTCCATATGGCACGCAACCCATTTAACGTCAAACTGGGGGCGAGCCCAGCGCTCCTTCAGTAACTGGGCTGCCCCCAGCCCTCTCCCTGCACTGAATGGATGCCGCGCGCCATTCCTCTACTCTGGGGCAGCCACACAGCTGCGGCGGTGGAGGTGCCCAACCTCCCGACCACCGGCGGGACACTTTGGCACGCGGGTGGAAAATCGGCAATGTTGGGAGGGGTGCGCCCTCTATGGGGTGGCGCCCCTGTTCGACCGCACTGGTCAAACATGCCTCCAGCCGGCCCTGCCCACTGTATTCACTACTAGAATCTTAACAGCACCCAGACACACTGTCTCTCCCTACATTCACTACTAACACCTTAGCAGCACACAGGCACACACTCTCTCCCCCTGCATTCACTACTAACACCTTAGCAGCACACAGGCACACACTCTCTCTCTCCCTGCATTCACTACTAATACCTTAGCAGCACACAGGCACACACTCTCTCCCCCTGCATTCACTACTAACCCCTTTTAGCAGCATAAAGGCACACACTCTCTCCCCCTGCATTCACTACTAACACCTTAGCAGCACACAGACACACACACTCTCTCCCTGCATTCACTACTAACACCTTAGCAGCACACAGGCACACTCTCTCTCCCTGTATTCACTACTAACACCTTAGCAGCACACAGGCACACACTCTCTCCCTGCATTCACTACTAACACCTTAGCAGCACACAGGCACACACTCTCTCTCCCTGCATTCACTACTAACACCTTAGCAGCACACAGGCACACACTCTCTCTCCCTGCATTCACTACTAACACCTTAGCAGCACACAGGCACACACTCTCTCTCCCTGCATTCATTACTAACACCTTAGCAGCACACAGGCACACACTCTCTCTCCCTGCATTCATTACTAACACCTTAGCAGCACACATGCACACACTCTCTCTCCCTGCATTCACTACTAACACCTTAGCAGCACACAGACACACACTTTCTCTCCCTGCATTCATTACTAACACCTTAGCAGCACACAAGCACAGACTCTCTCTCCCTGCCTTCACTACTAACACCTTAGCAGCACACAGACACACACTCTCTCTCCCTGCATTCATTACTAACACCTTAGCAGCACACAGGCACACACTCTCTTTCCCTGCATTCACTACTAACACCTTAGCAGCACACAGACACACACTCTCTCTCCCTGCATTCATTACTAACACCTTAGCAGCACACAGGCACACACTCTCTTTCCCTGCATTCACTACTAACACCTTAGCAGCACACAGACACACACTCTCTCTCCCTACATTCATTACTAACATCTTAGCAGCACACAGGCACACACTCTCTCCCTGCATTCACTACTAACACCTTAGCAGCACACAGGCACACACTCTCTCTCCCGACATTCACTACTAACACCTTAGCAGCACACAGGCACACACTCTCTCTCCCTGCATTCATTACTAACACCTTAGCAGCACACAGACACACACTCTCTCTCCCTGCATTCACTACTAATACCTTAGCAGCACACAGGCACACACTATCTCTCCCTGCATTCACTACTAACACCTTAACAGCACACAGGCACACAATCTCTCTCCCTGTATTCACTACTAACACCTTAGCAGCACACAGGCACACACTCTCTCTCCCTGCATTCACTACTAACACCTTAGCAGCACACAGGCACACACTCTCTCTCCCTGTATTCACTACTAACACCTTAGCAGCACACAGGCACACAATCTCTCTCCCTGCATTCACTACTAACACCTTAGCAGCACACAGGCACACACTCTCTCTCCCTGCATTCATTACTAACACCTTAGCAGCACACAGGTACACACTCTATCTCCCTGTATTCACTACTAACACCTTAGCAGCACACAGGCACACACTCTCTCTCCCTACATTCACTACTAACACCTTAGCAGCACACAGGCACACACTCTCTCTCCCTGCATTCATTACTAACACCTTAGCAGCACACAGGCGTGTCTGATGCAGCATGAGAGCTCTCAGCGTGTCAGGAGAGCCGCTGTATTTGAGACAAGTCAGACCCGCTGCAAGAGCTGTATGGCTGGGCGATGTGCATTGATGTTACCGATTTTTATACTGGTAAGCGAGGTCGAACGCAGATGAGAAGGCAGCGGTGGGCGTCCCTTTGCTCGGGTAAGCTTTGAAACTATTAGCATATTTTCATAGCTGCGGCCCATGCGAAATCGCAGCTGTGATCGCATATAGCGTCCATCTCCAAATCAGGCCCAAAATACCAACCAATCAGCTCCTATCACTTTACTGGTTGGTACTTTGGACCTGATTCAGAGCCGCTCGCTGGATGCGATCGCTCGCCCCCAGCATATGTAAATTCGGCAAAGTGACGGCAGGGCAGACGCTAGCTCGGAAAAGCATAAGCACACCCACTTTGTCTGGGCGAGCGATCGCTCTGTGTATGTAGATGTCTATTAGCATATTTAGAGATGCCCACTAGCGCACGTCCTCTCCAGGAAGTGTATTAAAACATTGGCACATCGAGGACCATCGGCAGGGCTCGCAGCGCTTGTGGTTGCCTTACCTTACCGCAAGCACTGCGAGGATTTCTGTGTAAAAAAAAATGCTGGTGATGTGTACTATGACGCTTGCTGATAATTATGCACACCTTAGAAACGGCGTTGCAACACTCGGCACGCCTGCGTTTTCACCTCCACTGCCCCGTTATTAGTGTCCTGCCCCTGTTACCACCCACAAACGGCCTCTCCTGTAACTCATTACACTAGGCTGTCTTTGCTTGGTGAGCGATCGGATTCCAATCACTCTGAGTAGTTCGCGCACGCGCAGTACGAAGCGTGCGCATGTGCGGTCGCTTAACAACAGCCGCGTACGAGCGAGCGGCCGCTTGCGACCGGGTCTGAATGAGCTCCTTTATCTCCACCCACTTCTCCCTCTTAGTACATAGATCCCTCAGTCCCATTCCTCACCTGTCCCCCTGCCGGCTGTCACAAAGAGCCATGCAACGCCCCGACACAGAGATTTGAGGCGACCCTACACCACTCTACGAATGCTGGCACGTCCTTCTTGCCTGCAGCTCTTCGCCCGATGCTCCCGGTAGAGTCCGGTGCGGTCCTTTCTCCAGACAAGATGACTGCCTGCTGTGGGCAGTGCGAACCACCGCACATGGGCATCCTGCCGGGTAACAGAGTGGGTTAAGTGGGAATCGGGGTTCCATAGACTCCTGTACTCCCTGACAGCCTTATATAGTGGCTGCACCCTTCCAGGCTACAGCACTCCAGGCAGCGGCCATGTCAGTCTGCCCCTTGAGCTGCCCCTGCACCCACAAACATTTAGTGGCTTTAAATCTCTCAATTTTGGCTTTGTAATGCAATTCTAAGTTATAGCATAGACATAAACCACCTTTTGTATTATGAAAGCTTTTATTAAAAACTGTACATATTATAACTGTATCATGAAATACACAGGAGAGCAGTAGCGTAGATCTAAAAATGTGCCAGAAAGGTTAAATCACAAAATTAAAGGCTTACTACTGTATATAAACTGGCAACTGAAGTAAGAGTGCCACCTTGTGGCCAGACACCCCCCCTGCAATCTGCTTTTTGTTTCTATTTCAGTATACAATATTATATGATTACTATGACAGTTTGTCCTGGAAAACAGCCCCATAGGCATATATTTCAGACAGCTCTGATGTGTTTTCATTATTTATTTTACAACATAAGATCTAAAGATTTCATGTTATGTTCTCGTGACACTGAACATATATTATTTTATACATTTTCAGGCATATAAAGCAAAAGAGATCTTCTATATTGTAAGAGAAAACCCCTATTTGTTTTCCTTTTTGGCAGTAGACTAATTAATATAATGAATGTATTACCCATTCACCGCAAATTACTTTGTCAGAAAAGGACAGTTAGAGGTCTCCGTCTCCTACTTCCAACATTAGATCGCTGTGATTTATTGTCTTGTGCTTTGCATTATTTTCCGAGCTTCTTACTGTGCTTTTCATACATGTTTCTATATAAGCAGAGTTTGGCAATGTCAATGGAAATAAATCTTCCTGAACAGTACAGTCACCGGTAGCTTCAAAAGTGCATGTACATACAAGTCAATACGATAAAATATTCTGAAGGTGTAAAGACCCTTTACAGTGAATGGATTTTTGAAATACAAATCCCAGCAGGCGTCCTGCCACAAATGAACAAAGAGATCACTAGAACGCTCTCTGTATTGTATAGAAGTCAGGAATAGTCACTAGATAGAGATAAGCGAAGTTGCAGCAGCATTTTGCGCAAATGGCGGCAGACGTTCCAGTGATGCAATCTTTGAGCTTCGCTGTTTCTTTGCACTTTCATGGAATTACCATGTATTTCCGGAAATTTATCATCTACAATTAGAGATGGGAGGACAACTGTCTCAATTCATTCCGCTCTGTTACATGGCCGAATATAATAAACACAAAGAATCAGTGGAAAAATTTGGCCACCATTTTCACCAATCTGTTAAATTGCCCCATGCCTATGGGATGCGCTACCGTAAAGGCGTATCTTAAAGATACATATACTTGCATCTCTGCCCCGCCTCCCATCCCCCTGTACTGAAATGACACCCATTTATGCCACTTGAACACCTATACAAGAGCAAGTGGACGCAGGTATTCGATATACTGAGCTCAAAATACAGGCGCAATTTGTGTTCATGAGCAATGCGATAATTGTTACGCAAGTCACATATTTCTATGCTGCAAAGCGACTTACGTCCTAGACTAAACCAGGTCCAACGTGTGTGAAATCACATTATATTCTGCTTCTTGGGCCCCTTCGTGCCAGGACCTCAGGCCCTTGCTCACTCTGACTCTTCAGCCACCTTTATTTGCATTAATAAATGCCTGCTGGAAGTAGTGGATGGTGTAGTGCGCTACTGGAGACTAGGATGGTGAGGGAAGTTAGGTAAGGGTAATGTTGCAGCTATAGACACAGGTGATTTTTCCCTTAGTCACCAGTGTATAGACATGTAGTAAAGAATTAGTGTCTATTTAATAGCGCAACACATGAAAAATGATGAGTTGAAACCAACCACAGTACAGTAAAATGTCAGAATAATTTAATAATATCAATTAGTTCAGAAAGTTATTAAAAAATTGTCAATAATATTAGATATATGCCTGCTGGAAACCTCACACCAGGGCTGTACACTACCACTGCCCGGATTATTAAGGAACACGTAAGAACTGAGGCCAGGGCCGGTTGTAGCATTCATGAAATAGCAGCAGGTTGTATCGCAGCATCAGTTAAGCTGTACGACTTATCTCACGGTGAGGGGCTGTGTCATGGCGAGGGGCTGAAAAGGGCTTTACTAAGCTCCCAGTGTCTCAAGCATATGCTTTATAGTAACTCATTTGATTCATATGCTTTATAGTAACTCATTTGATAAATGCAAAACTCTGTAGTGATACTAAAACCAATATAACTATGATAGACAGAAATGCTTCTACTATTTGCGCCACGTGCAACTATTTGCCGTGTGTATAGCTGGGATGGCCATTGTGGCAAACTTACTTGTGGTGTATAACGTGTAAATAAATACAGAAATTGGTGATAGTCTCATGGCCAGTGCATGAGTGAGTGGTGTAATACTAAATAGGCTTTGGGTGGGGGGGACTGACATTGCTGGGGTCCCCTCACCTCCGGACCCTGTAATGTCTTTACCTTAAAGCACTAGCAGTAGCTCCATCACTGGTCACATGTATGCATGAACAGAGCATTGAAGCAGTGTGGAGGTGTTATATGTCAGCACATGTGGTAGAACCTTACCTAGGGCCAGACTTGCCTACTTAATAATCCCCGCCCCTGCCCCGGCTGCATGATACATCACTGGGCAGTGGAGGAGAGGGTGTATATGATGCATCTCATACCCGGCTGCACCTATAGCCTATACTTACCTCTGCTGTTGCCGCTGTAATCACCAGGAAAACAGCGCTAGTGCAATTTCCCTGAAGATCCGCACATGCGCAATAGAGGAATCACAGGGTAAATGGCGTCAGCGCAATTTTCCTCAGAGATCTGTGTATGCACAGTAGACTCTGGCACAGTGCACGGGAACTGCGCATGGGTGCCCTACGCTCATAATCCGTCCCTGGGGCCATTACAAAATGTGGGCACCAGCACATAAATGGCAAGTTATGTCCGCGCCTGATGTTGTTTCTTTGGAAAATAGTCAGCGTCTGGCGCAGCTGAATAGTCAGGCCCATCGGGAGCTCTGATGCGCCCAGGTACTGAGAGGGTGTGCGTGGCCAAATCCTCTCTGCCCCCTACCGCTGGCCGCCGCTGTGTAGCAGTGCAGCCACAGCGGCACATCAGGTAGTGACTGGAGGCTATTGCTACGCCTGCGATGCTGTACAGGTGCGGCCAGTGGTAGTGGCAGAGCAGTGGGGGGGCGGTAGGCAGTCACTGGCCAGGGATCCTCCAACTGGCCCAGGCCATAAGTAGTACTCGCTCCTCCCCCTCTCAGCGCCCCTGTGAGTAGAACACTAAAGCGATGCAGGGGATATATATATATATGGGATGGGTATGGGATGCTGGCGCTCGGGATCCCGCCGGTCAGAATCCTGACGCCGGCATCCCGACAGGGTTAGGGTACCGACACCTGTTGGTAGGTATCCTAACCCTCAACTACTGTAGTGCCTAACCCTAACCCTCTTCCTAGTGCCTAACCCTCACCTAGTGCCTAACCCCTAACCCTCTCCCTAGTGCCTAACCCTCACCTAGTGCCTAACCCCTAACCCTCTCCCTAGTGCCTAACCCTCACCATCTCCCTAGTGCCTAACCCTCTCCCTAGTGCCCAACCCCCACCTAGTGCCTAGCCCTCACCTAGTGCCAAACCCCTAACCCTCTCCCTAGTGCCTAACCCTCACCTAGTGCCAAACCCCTAACCCTCTCCCTAGTGCCTAACCCTCACCATCTCCCTAGTGCCTAACCCTCTCCCTAGTGCCTAACCCTCTCCCTAGTGCCCAACCCCCACCTAGTGCCTAACCCTCACCTAGTGCCAAACCCCTAACCCTCTCCCAAGTGCCTAACCCTCTCCCTAGTGCCTAACCCTCACCCTAGTGCTTAACCCCTAACCCTCACCTAGTGCCTAACTCTCTCCCTAGAGCCTAACCCTAACCCTCCCCCTAGTGCCTAACCCTCTCCCTAGAGCCTAACTCTCTCCCTAGTGCCTAACCCTCAACTAGTGCCTAACCCTAACCCTAACCCTCCCCCTAACCCCGACACTTTCCTTTGGAATCCCCGCGGTCGGTATATTGAAGGCATCCTGTATATGTATATAGATGGGACAGTTTGGCGATAAGAACAGTAACATATA
This sequence comes from Taudactylus pleione, assembly GCA_031769625.1. Taxonomy (NCBI): domain Eukaryota; kingdom Metazoa; phylum Chordata; class Amphibia; order Anura; family Myobatrachidae; genus Taudactylus; species Taudactylus pleione. Next base: position 4,227,952 of record JAUIMM010000932.1, on the reverse strand, counting down.
TTCATTTGCTGCTTTAACATATGATTGACATAGCAAAAAAAAATTCTAAAACTTTTCTCTCTTCTTTAAACAGAGGATATAAATAGAACCTGAGGGGGCACGTGATACCCTCGCCAACGCAGGAATGTCTCCAGGCTGCCCATTCCTCCCACCTCATTGGTCTCGTTTACCTTATTCTTGTATTGCTGTCCTCTGCCACACTGCCTTCAGCCCCCTCCAGTGAAATCTGGTTCTGCATCTCAGCCTTGAAGAGAATTCTTCCTCCACCAAGACGGTGCCTCCACTGCCCTAACCACAGTAAGACCCCGTGCGCTATGGGAAAACCAGCAATGGCATCGCCCCTGCTCCGTTTAATCATCTGCTACCACGGATGTCATCAAAGTCCACTGAAAACAATGTCAAGAGCAAAAAATGTTCCTCCTTCCTCCACGTCCTTGTCGTATCCTTAATTTAAAAAAAAAGAAAAAACCGGTAGAGGCTGCTGCGAGGACCATTTATGAGATGTGTTGCAATTTTATAATAATAATAATAATAATAATAATAATAATAAAAAAAAAAAAAAAAAAAGCATTTATACCTCTGAAAATCGCCCCTTCCTGATCGTCAGACCCTGTCCGGAAGAACGCTAAGGATTTTCATTTAGGTTTGGGAGGAGAAAAAACGTTTTGCAAACTTTGCGATATACAGTATATATATATGTATATGCCTTTTGTACATGGCCACAAAAGTTATTTATTTGTTACTTCTACATGTACATTGGTCACTAAGAACTTCTCTCAACAGGGTAAACACAAAGAAAAGCCAATTCCGACTTATCGTTCCTTATAGACGGATATGCTGGATGCTGTGTCCTTTTATCCATGTGGAAAGCAGCTGGGTGAGGGCCGGTTAGGAACAGTGGTCTATGGTCCGCGGCTCCCGGAGTGGTTATAGAAAGTGTATATTCAAATGACTGCATTATGGCTGTTCGTACTTCTTTATAAGTTACTTACATGACCTGCAGAGCAGTACAGCCAGGTACTTATAATGTAAAGTATTAATAAAGGGGAACAGTACATAGGCGAGTACACAGAGTGAAGAATTCACATAGGAGACTTCACATACACAGACATTGAGGTCCCCGGGTTAAATTGGACTCTCTGTATAGCAAAGTAACATCCTGCTGTATAAAAGGTATAACATGTCAATAAATAACCTTGTACTATATCTAGAAGCATTATGACAAAAAAAAAAACAATATACAAAATTTATGAAAAGATGCCTTTAAAAATAGTAACATGTGCCATCAGGGGTAGCAATTGGGACTTCTAGCCCCATAGCAAAATATGTAGAAAAAAAGCTCTTCTTACTCTGCACCAACAATTACACATCCCTCACAGCACACAGGGGGTCATTCAGACCCGCTCGCGAGCAGCAGGTCGATGTTCCCCACTGCGCATGCGCACGACGGACGGGCTTTCCATCGCTCCGGGTCTCGCACCAAAGGGGGCGTGCTGTCGATGTTGATGACAGCATGCCCCCTTTGGTGGGCGTGCCGGGGGCGTGCCTGCCAGACGGAGGCGTTCCCATGGGAACGCCTACCATCTGAAGCCGGCCCCACTGACATCACTAGTGATGTCAGTGGGAGTGATTTTGGCTCTGATAGAGCCAAAATCACTCCAGGGCTTGTGGCAGGGAGATCCTACCGCAGGGTCTCCGTCGCAAGTCCGATGGTCAAAACCATCGCGACCATCTTTTTGGCCGCTCGCATATGCTGTGGGTGGTCACCCACAGCTATACGAGCGGCCAGGAGGCCGCTCCATTTTCATGGAGGAGGGCCCTGATTCAGAGCGAGCGCTCTGGTCAGAGCGTCCGGCTCTGAATCAGGCCCACAGACCCCTATTACACACATTACACAGCCCCTATCACACATTACACACCTCCCCGCCTCACACTACACAGCCCCTATCACACATTACACACTTCCCTGCCTCACACTACACAGCACCTATCACACATTACACACCTCCCCGCCTCACACTACACAGCCCCTATCACACATTACTCACCTCCCCGCCTCACACTACACAGCCCCTATCACACATTACACACCTCCCCGCCTCACACTACACAGCACCTATCACACATTACACACCTCCCCGCCTCACACTACACAGCCCCTATCACACATTACACACCTCCCCGCCTCACACTACACAGCCCCTATCACACATTACACACCTCCCCGCCTCACACTACACAGCACCTATCACACATTACACACCTCCCCGCCTCACACTACACAGCCCCTATCACACATTACATACCTCCCCGCCTCACACTACACAGCCCCTATCACACATTACACACCTCCCCGCCTCACACTACACAGCCCCTATCACACATTACACACCTCCCCGCCTCACACTACACAGCCCCTATCACACATTACACACCTCCCCGCCTCACACTGCTCAGCCCCTATCACACATTACACACCTCCCAGCCTCACACTACACAGCCCCTATCACACATTACACACCTCCCTGCCTCACACTACACAGCCCCTATCACACATTACACACCTCCCTGCCTCACACTACACTGTCCCTATCACACATTACACACCTCCCCGCCTCACACTACACAGCCCCTATCACACATTACACACCTCCCCGCCTCACACTACACAGCCCCTATCACACATTACACACCTCCCCGCCTCACACTACACAGCCCCTATCACACATTACACACCTCCCCGCCTCACACTACACAGCCCCTATCACACATTACACACCTCCCCGCCTCACACTACACAGCCCCTATCACACATTACACACCTCCCCGCCTCACACTACACAGCCCCTATCACACATTACACACCTCCCCGCCTCACACTGCACATCCCCTATCACACATTACACACCTCCCCGCCTCACACTGCTCAGCCCCTATCACACATTACACACCTCCCCGCCTCACACTACACAGCCCCTATGACACATTACACACCTCCCCCCCTCACACTGCTCAGCCCCTATCACACATTACACATCTCCCCGCCTCACACTACACAGCCCCTATCACACATTACACACCTCCCCGCCTCACACTACACAGCCCCTATCACACATTACACACCTCCCCCCTCACACTACACAGCCCCTATCACACATTACACACCTCCCCGCCTCACACTACACAGCCTCTATCACACACCTCCCCGCCTCACACTACACAGCCCCTATCACACACTACACACCTCCCTGCCTCACACTACACAGCCTCTATCACACATCACACACCTCCCCGCCTCACACTACACAGCCCCTATCACACACTACACAGCCCCTATCACACATTACACACCTCCCCGCCTCACACTACACAGCCCCTATCACACACTACACAGCCCCTATCACACATTACACACCTTCCCGCCTCACACTACACAGCCCCTATCACACATTACACACCTCCCCGCCTCACACTACACAGCCCCTATCACACATTACACACCTCCCCGCCTCACACTACACAGCCCCTATCACACATTACACACCTCCCCCCCTCACACTACACAGCCCCCATCACACATTACACACCTCCCCGCCTCACACTACACAGCCTCTATCACACATCACACACCTCCCCGCCTCACACTACACATCCCCTATCACACACTACACACCTCCCTGCCTCACACTACACAGCCTCTATCACACATCACACACCTCCCCGCCTCACACTACACAGCCCCTATCACACATTACACACCTCCCCGCCTCACACTACACAGCCCCTATCACACACTACACAGCCCCTATCACACATTACACACCTTCCCGCCTCACACTACACAGCCCCTATCACACATTACACACCTCCCCGCCTCACACTACACAGCCCCTATCACACATTACACACCTCCCCGCCTATCACTGCTCAGCCCCTATCACATATTACACACCTCCCCGCCTCACACTGCTCAGCCCCTATCACACATTACACACCTCCCCGCCTCACACTACACAGCCCCTATCACACATTACACACCTCCCCGCCTCACACTACACAGCCCCTATCACACATTACTCACCTCCCCGCCTCACACTACACATCCCCTATCACACATTACACACCTCCCCGCCTCACACTGCACATCCCCTATCACACATTACACACCTCCCCGCCTCACACTACACAGCCCCTATCACACATTACACACCTCCCCGCCTCACACTACACAGCCCCTATCACACATTACTCACCTCCCCGCCTCACACTACACATCCCCTATCACACATTACACACCTCCCCGCCTCACACTGCACATCCCCTATCACACATTACACACCTCCCCGCCTCACACTACACAGCCCCTATCACACATTACACACCTCCCCGCCTCACACTACACAGCCCTTATCACACATTACTCGCCTCCCCGCCTCACACTACACAGCCCCTATCACACATTACACACCTCCCCGCCTCACACTACACCGTCCCTATCACCTACCCTCCAATATGACCCGTTCCATTAGGTACAAAAAGCTCTGCTCCTGGACTTCCCACCTAATTAATGATTGGCATCACCTGTGCTGAACTAGGTAATTGATGAGACAGGAGTTTTAACACAGGTGTCTGCAATCATAAATTAAGAGGGAGTCCAGGAGCAGAGCATTTTGTACCTAATGGAACAGGTCATGTTAGAGGGTCTCACACATTACACAATTCTCCTAAAATCTGTTGTGATTAGCTTAAAAGAATTGTGTAAAATATTGTTAAAGGGGTGGCCCTGTTTTTAGGCCAGATTCTAATAACGAAGTCTCAGAAATGTGCCACTGTTTAGTGTAAAACGACAGACAAATGGATTTTTTAAGAAAATGTGCACATATGTGCTGTAACCTATATCAGCCAATCAGATGTTTACTTTAATTTTATAAATTGCACTTTGAAAAAAAATGAAAAAGACAGAATATAATTGCTTGTTATAGCTTCCACCATGTTCTGCCAGTCACCGGTCATTTGTACCAAGCTCTGGGTTACAATCGCTTTGTACCATGTTATTAAATAAGCCCCAAAATGTCTTATACACACCCACTGGAGAACTCTTGGAGACTGAGAACTAGAAATAGTGAATGGGAGTCGTACGATCTTTAATATTCCCTAACCTCTGAACTGTCACTTAAGTCAGGTACACACTGGAGCGATGTCGGGTCGATTTGCTGTTACGTAACGACATATCGCGTACATCACTCAGTGTGTACCGGCAATTGCTCGCTCCCGCGGTCGCTAGGTTTCATGTGCTGCATATCAAGCCTAGCGATATCGTTAGCGACCTTTAGTAAGTTAATGAAGAACGGAACAGTGAACGTTCCATCGTTCATTAACTCATTCCAGTGTGTACGAGCAATTCCCGTTCGAGGGCATTTATTCAGCTGTTGGAACAATTGCTCATCGCTCCAGTCTGTACCCAGCTTTAAGCTGGCCATACACTGAAATAATTTTATTTGCACCACTCGGTTCGTTGTACTGTTGCTTCGATCGTCTGAATACATCGGCAGTGTATGGCCAGCTTAGGTTACATGAGGTGGTCATCACATTCACAACCAGACGAGTCTCATTTTCCCCACTTCCAAGAAGTTACTCACTTTTTTTTTTTTTTTTAACAAGCCTGGTCATAGGGTATATGGTAGACGTATAGATCCAAACAAGTGAGCTTATTCCTTGGGGAGAAGAAATGCCAAAAAAACACCCACAGACTTTATTAATATCGGAATATGAGAAAATCCTATTATATTTTAGTGTTATTATTTTTTCCAAAAAGTGTAACGTGTGTCAATAAGCAAAGTATATAATAAAACAGGTCAGTCTGATCTCACTCCACATTTATATGAATGTCAAAGTCTTCTTTAAAGATATTAGAGGATTTTCTATGAAAAGTGTTTTTGTAAATACTTAATGGAACAATTTTATTCTAGTTCATATCCTCAGTAATCTGCTGCTTGTGGTGGATGTAAAGCACTTGCTAATGCTGTTTTTAGGGAAATGCGTGTCTGCAACAGAACCCACCTGACCTGTATTGTTTGGGTTTGAGAAGACGCTAGTCTGGTTTTTAGCTGTCCTTCTCACCTGCACTAGTTCTGACACCCATAACTAACAACAGACCGTGACAAAGTGTCAGTACTCATACCATCAGCGGTGTCTGACTACGGTTACATTCTGAAATTGGTTCACTCTCAGGGGTCTAAAGAAAGTGATAAGGCGCCAGCCAATCAGCTCCCAACGGTCATCTCACAGGCTGTGTTTGAAAAATGACAGCTGGGAGCTGATTGGCTGGCACCTTATCACTTTCTTATCACTTTTCACTCTGTCTCCTAACACTGCTTAGTAAATAGACCCCTCTATGACGCAGAGAAATAAAAGTCTGAGGAGCAGTGGCGTCCCTCCCCGCTGTGACACCCGCTGCGGGGAGGGATGCCATGCCGCTGCTAATGGGGTGTAGCCTCACAGATGGGGCGTGACCTCGCTAACAGGGGGCATGGCCTCGCTGCCCGAATTTGGCCCGTGCCATGGGTATCATTACTGGGGTGGTGGGTGTTGCTGGAGGTGCGGAGTGACAGATCCCTCACTGTGACAGGAGCCGAGTGCTGCACATAATGCTACAGTGCAGCACCCAAGCTCCTGTCACTGAGAGGGAGCCAGCACCTTGGTGCCACCCCTCGGTGGGTGACACCTGGGTGCGGCCCGCATCCCCCACACCCCCTTTGTGATGCCACTGCTGAGGAGCCTATTCGTCAACACTAAATGGCCCGATAAGCTTGCGGAAACGCTAATTTCAGGGGCAAATGCAGAATTTTTCCAGGGGGGTTTCCATACACACACATATATACACACACATACATATGTCACACATACCTTACACACAAATAGATATGTCACACATACATTACACTTACGGCTGCAGGGAAGGGACCTGGCAGGCTGGCACATTGTTATTAGGCTCCTCCCCCTAGCAGCAAAATGCCATGATTTGTGGGTCAATGGATAGGGGGCGGAGCCAAATTACGTGATTCTAATAGAATCGTGTCATATTGGCTCCGCCTCCTTATTAATCCGCGTATCTGCATTTTGCTGTGAGGGGGTGGGGCTTAATATGGTGTCTGCTCTCGAGGCTGTCAGGGTGGGTTTCTGGGTACTCAGACCTCCCCCACCAGCATGCGCTACTGAGTTTACGCATGTTTAAGTTATCGGGCCATTCATCATCAAATGGACCACCTGATATTCATCAAACTCCGAAAAAACTGAAAGTTTTCAGAGTTTGCTTGCGAGAACAAGTGTCATCCTCAGATGGTGCTTGTTCTCGGATCCTCGCGCCTTCCTACGGCAAGGAGTTCCGGGGTTTGCGAAGAGGGATCCGAGCGGATCTCTCTGCTGCCTCCTCACTACCTCCCCGATGGCTGTGCACATGTGTGACCTCAGGTAGCCGGGCCGACGGGGAAGAGGTAAGTAACACAGCTTGATCTGTAGTTGCGCTACTAACCGCGGGGACAGCTGCTTTTTGGAGCAGCTGTTCCCGCATCGGAGCAATGATGAATTGCACTGGTGTCAAGTTTCCCCCGATGCGAGTTGGATACTTAAGTATATCTCGCAGCGAGATAACAATCATACGGCCTCCGATGATGAATAGGACCCTAAGCACTGTATTTTAACCATAACACAGGGAAAACAGTGATTAAAAATGATAATAATATAATGCTAGCATATTATATAGATTAATAATAATAGTGATGATTTGCAAATTTCCACAGGCCACTGTCAGTAATATTACTGCTGCAGCTATATGGTAATTACAGACTTACAAAGGCAACTTGTTTAATATGTTAAAGGATAATTTCACCTAACATATAACCAAATATTCTCCCTCCACAACTAGCATAACTGTGGGGTTTTCTTTGCAGACCCCCCTCAGATTCGGAGAAGTCCCCTCCCCCAGCGCTGTAGCTTTGGCTTCTCGTACTATAAACAACCAAAAAAAAAAACCCAACAACAGTTCAATGCTCTAAAGGACTGTGGGGTCTATGCACTAAGCCTTGCATGGAGATAAAGAGGATGGTGATAAGGTACCAGCCAATCAGCTCCAGTCATTTTTCAAACACAGCCTGTGACATGGCAGTTAGGAGCTGATTGACTGGTACTTTATCTCTGTTCATTTTATCTCCATCCAAGTTTTAGCAAATAGACCCCGCAGACTGTAAAGTGGCAGTAAGGAGCTGATTGGTTGGTACTTTATCTCCAATGCTTAGTACATAGATCCCTGTATCAGTGTATGACGACTGGGCGTGATCAGGTGGACTCCTGTATTAGAAGATGACACAACTTTGGCCCTAGGAAGAGACGGACATTCTTCTGCTAGATGGGTGTGATGGGACGCAGGTAGATTACGTTTTTAGGCAGAAATCCTTTAAAATGTTTTTTTTGATTTATTTGATGTAGAAACCAAAGAGTAATGGCTTCAACACGCAGACTTTTCAGCCATATATCTGAACGGTGTTCCCATCGCCATATTAAGAATACATACAAGCAGGCCCGCCAAGAGCCGTGGCGGGCCCCGGTAATAGGGGGCGTGGCCTAATCGGGAAGGCATGGCCAAGCACCCTAGCCGAGAAAAAAAAAGGGGGAGGGGGCACTCTGAGCCACCTCAGCCCGGCGCAAAGCCAGGGGGGGCGCGATCAGTGTGATCGCTCCCCCGCACAGGCATAGGAGACTGCTCTGGCTGCTGCTCAGCAGCCACGAGCAGTCTCCAACTGCAGCTCAGCACACGCTGTGTGCTGGGCTGCTGTGAGGGGGGAGCGGCGCCGGACCCGGGCCCCTCAGGAAGCCCGGGTAATCTGTACCCGCTCCCCCCCTGTCGGTGCCCCTGCCTACAAGTAGGGATTATTGATCACTATGCCGAAGCCAACGCCAAGCAAACGCTCTTTCAGGCTAAGTCAAAGACGGAGTTGAACAGGATGCAATGGGAAATGCTCATTTCAATGGGACGAATTCAAAATAGTTTGGCGATAAGTATTGGACTAAGTGGATACCATTGCACGTGTGATCTGCACGTTACACGTGTGGAACAGAGAGTTGTAGAAAGAGAACACAGGGAGCATTCATTTTTCATAATTTTTTTTACCCCCATACATTTTTCCTGTCATCCTTGTATATAGACTCTGACCCAGTATAGGGATCAAATATCCCCTTTTTAAAAATGGTTCACTCTTCATTTCGCCGTGCAAGCGTCACCACAGGAGGCAATCACAAAACAAGTGCATGCACATGTCTGCCATATAAGGGGGCTGAGAACTTTGGATTGTGTGTTCAATACACAGTAATGTGTATTCAATACACCTGAACACTGGCAGATCCAATTGCTTGGCCAGAATGACCAACAAGTGGATCTGTGTGTAATGTGGCAAGTTATGTGTGTGAACAAATTGGACACATCGTTCAGGCTGAGCAACGTGGGGCCTATATTGTGCTGAGCTTCCATTTTGGAACCACCCAAGCGATTTAGGAACCCACTTGATTAAAGTGACAAACTAGTTATGAAAAATTGCTTTAATAGTGAAAGGACAATCCCTTAAACTGGTGATAATGAAATCAACTGTAATCCGCCATGAATTAGAATTGCCGAAATCAGTATAAAATGATTTCTAAGTAATTTTCTCCACAAAGGGTTAAACTCATGTGATTATTAGTGTTGTTTTAAATCTTTATAATACATGAGGCTCACAAGAGTATATTGTAATCACCTTATTTGTCACTTTAAAATGACCACGAGATTTAACGTTGATAGCTAGGAGTAGTGAAGCAGGGCCAGGAGAAAACTTCAAGCAGAGTTTGTGTCATATATATATATATATATATATATATATATATATAGCGCTTCCCTTGTATGTGACCTTGCTGTCAGCGTATTTTAGTTTCACGCCAGACAGATGGTCTTGCAACTTGTCTCTAGAGCCCCACACAGCAGATGGGCAGTCAGCTGTCATTGGTCTACAGATGGGGCCACCAGATACCATTAGAGAGCAGGGCACCTGAGCCAACGCTATTGCAGTAAAGTCGAACAATTTTTCTTTGTAATATCCATTTTTGCTATCAGATGCAAACAGATTTCTATTCTCTATAAGACCTTTATAATGATCATGTAAATAAACTGTTGTTTGTTGTAGGAGAAAGTGAGGAGAAAGCTTTTACCCTTTTTTTATCATTCTATGTATTGGATAGTAATAAACTTTACAAATTCTAGAATAGAAAGGAATCAATTTTCCTGCTGTGCGCTTACGGCCAACCCAGGGGAGACTTTTAGACGGTTGCCTAGGGCGCCTATATGGGAGGCACAGAATAAGTGACATATTGGGGGACATGTATCAAGCCTTCTAAAGAATGAAGCAGTGGAGGTTTCCCATAGCAACCAACTCCTACCTATCGTTTTACAGAATGTACTTGATAAATGCTAGTTAGAAGCCGATTGGTTGCTATGGCAAACGTCTCCACTTCTCTTCTACACTCTTGATACATCACCTGCAATCTCACTTATCCCGTGTTTTAATGACCCTAATGCTCTCCTTTACAAAGTGCCAGACAATGACATGGAGGAAAAGTAGCAAGCAGCCTTTTACCTGTGACACCACAATGGGAGTGTGGCGCTTGTCTATGATGTCACTGCTAAATGTCACTCTCAGTGGAGCAAAGGTTGCTGCTACCACCATCTCCTCCCATTTGCTAGGGAAAGGCACAGTGAATGGCTGAGAGGGATACTGACCTCTTCTGAGTTGGGGGAGGAGGGTGCTTGAACCGACTGGATTTACGAAACACAAAATATATTGAACTAGAGCACTAAACATGCCTAAGCCCCAAACCAGCTGTCTTTTCTGCCTACCCATGGTCTGGGTCATGTCTATTGTTTGTATTGCATACATTGTTTTGCCAAATATATATAAATAAGTCCATTTAAGTTGACTACTAGTAAAGCACTAAACAACACATGGCCCAGTGGATCAGGAACCCCACACACTTGCAGGACAAGGAAGATGAGAGTTCTTGTTGAAGCTCAGCTGGAGCCACTTTATCCTTATACACTACCCACCAGTATTCACATTTTATTATTTATTAGATGGAAATTAGTTTCAAGGATTCACACTGTCCACATATTTTTTTTTTTTCTTGCTGCCATTGATATTTATTTACAGCAGAACAATATCTCACCGTCCTTTCAGCATCTGTCTTCTCTCTGGAGAACAATTCTGCTTTTTTCCCTGTCTCACATCACGTCCTCTCCTCCTGATATTGTGCTAAGGCTGGTGCCAAATAATTTTCGCAGCAGAACCAAGTACTGTAATTTTCTTTGTTGTTGTGTTTTATGGTCTTGTCCTCTCTGGAGCCTGTACATTTCTGGTCGTCTGTCAGCAGACGTACAGTCTGACAACTTTCTAATCAAGATGAAATACAAAAAAAGACTATCATTTCTTTGGTCGCAAAAGCCAATGATGGATATGATTGAAATAAAAAGAAATGCAATTGAAATAAATAAAAGTCTTTGCCTGTAAATTATAATGGGAATGGGATCTTTGTCATTTAGCTCCTGCTTTGATAATGACTTGTAGAGCTATTGGGGTTGTTCAATCATTTTTGATTTTTTTTATACATTCAATTTATAACAAGATGATTGTTTTATTTTTTTGCAGCTCTTTTTAATGTGTGACCTCAGGTTAAAAATGTTAGACGTGCATTTATCAATGTGTCTCAAAGCTCCCTGCAGCATAGCACTCTATGCTATACATGACAACCTTTTCTTGGAGGCCACTGGGAGATCGGCCAAGTGGTAGGAGTCAGACCATGTGGGAGGGTCTTGGGGTATAGTACTATGATTCACCACAATTACCTGTATGATGGCTCTGGGACTGGCCACAACAATGCAGTTCATAGCGAAACGCATCATCATACCAGTTATCCTGCCCACTTCATGGGAGAAGTAGGCAGCATTCGGATGAGTTGCCCACTATACCAGGAGCCTCTCCCTGAAAATCTGGAGAGGACACAGGCATAAATTTCTCTAAAAAATGAGCAAAATTGCATATTTCTGCCCATATGCAGAGCTTTTATACTAAAACCAAGGAAACAGCGCAAAGTGCATGAATAAAAAATTATACAATGGATAATCTAATCAAGGAAGCGTGTGGATACTCAAAAAGATTGCACCATTTAATGGTTATTAAAAGTAGGCAACATAAAAACATACAATTATACATGTATCACATATATACAGTATGCTCTGTATAGATATGCATACTGTACACATACTCCTCCAATGTTGTATAGAGTCTCAACAAGCAGTCTCAAGGTAGTTGATGATCCAAAATCATAGTTACCAGTATGAAAGCCCAGATAGAAACATGGGGGTCTGTATCCAGGTTAATATCCTGCAGCCTGCGCAGTCCCTTGATGGACAGACGTAATCCCACTGTTGGCTAGTCTCTGCTGAAGAGGACTTTAGATTGTCCGGTTTTCAGTTGTTGGTGAATGCGGTTCCTACAAGGGGCAGAAGCAGGTGGAAGGAGGTATTGGTTGGAATCAGTGCTGGTGTGTAAGGTAAGCAGGTTGATGCGTTTCCCTGTCTACAGACAGCTTTTTCAAAGGCAATGAGAGTGTGCGTCAAATGGACACGTATTATATACCCCGGGCAATCAGAGTGAACCAAGTTACCTGGGTTAAACAACCAATATAATCAATTGAGAATAAATGAGACACGGTTCGGAAAAGATTATTATAGAATATAAAAGGAATCACCAGTAAAATAAAACACTCTCAAAAAGATCTTTATTCACTTATAAATGCAGGGATCACATGATCATTTTGGTCCAATGACCATATATTTAGTAGTGGTGACCATAGTGATACTGGGGATCTCTGGGATTGAATCATGGCCGACGGCCAAATGGGTCGGTCTGGCCAGTGCCGCCAAGTGGGGGCCTGGCGTCAGAAGTGTGCCTGGTCACAGCACTCTGTACATGCCACGCTGTGACTGCCACCCCCCTGTCCTGCTGTGCACTGAGACGCTGCCATTCGCTGCCGAGCCTCCTACACCAATAGATATGGCTGGTGGGTGACGCTAGACAGAGACTCAGCCTGCCTCTCTCGGGGAAGAGATAGATCCCCTTCTGTTTCTGTACCATGACATCATATGCCAGTGTCCAACGTCATTCCCTACCATCCAAAAAGGGCAAAGAGGGGAAACATATTCTTGTGGCGAGCCACCGAGCCCGCAAAGGGCCAACTTTCTTATTTTCGTGGAAAGTGTGGGCAGAAACCTCCACTTCCGCCCTCACTCACGTCACTTCCAGGTAGGGCTAGTGAAGGGGATTTATACTCTTCCGCTTCCCTCAGTCCCCCTCCGTTTGTGCAGGCAGGAATGAGACGACACAGTGACATCGGTCTTTCCTGCCACATGAAGAGGAGCTGCCGGCACTGTGAGAAGAGTGAAAGGACCCACACTGATGCCAGTGACGGGAGCAGGTGGTGAAGGAGGAGTTCTGAGGACGGCATGACGAGCGCAAGAGAGAGGTAAGTTTGAAAAAGCTGCATGAGGAGGGAAGCCACATGATGGGAGATAACCTATGTGAGGGATAAGCTGTGTCAGGGCCCAGAGAGAGATGTGACAGGGGGAGAGATGTGTGGCACAATGTGCATAACGGACATTACTGTGGCATAATGTGTGTAAGGGGCATTACTGTGTGAGTGGGATGCATGACGCATCGCACTCGGGTTGTGATGCATCCCGCCGGTCTTCGCATGCATTGGTAACGCCAGTATGCATGACAATCACCGGGACCGTTCTCTTGGTAAGAGCGGCCCTTTGCAGGGGAAGGACTTCTGGGTCTATGACCCAGAAGCCCCTCCGGCTCCTTCGCGAAGTGATTGACAGGCAGGGACCGTTTGTGAGCGACAACGGGGTGGTCGTGACCCTTTTCGGGGCATGTCTCTTCCTGTTGCTGCAATCCTGTATGTGGTTGCAAAGGCTCCGGTGGTCTCAGTTCCGATGGTCATTCTGCAAGACCATACAGTTACTCAGGACGTCTATAACCGAGCGATCTGCACTGGGGGGCGCCTCAATACAAGTCCTAATGGGCTACAACATTTGCATATTTTCACACACAGGCGCTACGTACAAAGACGGGATTTGGGACCATCTCTGAATCAGGCTCGAAGTACACAAGATGCGGGAAAATGTAGTAAAATACATCACCTCAATTTCCATGTGACATTCCTGTAACATTGTTGTCAGGGGTGCGGTTGTGTCACCTAGACCATCTAATTTTATTATAGTGTACAGTAGGGAGTGCATTATCCCATATATTATCCATAGATACCAATAGCTCAGTATGGTCTGTTATTATTTGTGCTCTGTTATACAGATTACTTAAAGAAACAAAGTGACACAATAATTATAGTTATAGTTTTACATGCAATTATTATTATTATCCTTTATTTATATGGCGCCACAAGTGTTCCGCAGCGCCTTACATAGTACATAGAACTAATAGGTGAACAAGAAACAAGTAACTTACAGTACATTACAGTGCAGGACAAGGACACAATTTATGTACATTGCTGAGATAGTGATTAAAGCACTCACAACAAGCTGCTGGGAGTTGGCAGTCACGTGTTAGGTGCCCTATGGGGAGTAGAGAGTAGAAGAAAATGTAAAGAGAAGCACATGAGGGAAGAGGTCCCTGCTCGTGAGAGCTTACATTCTAAGGGGAGGTGCAGACAGACAAGCGTGACACAGAAAGGGAAGATAGGGAGGAAAGAGCATGAGGTGGGTTAGGATGAGTGCTGAAAAGCCTTGATGAAGTAGTGGGTCTTGAGAGCCCGTTTGAAGATTTGTAGAGAGGTGGAGAGTCTGATAGGGAGAGGGAGAGCGTTCCAAAGGTAGGGAGCAGCACGGGCAAAATCTCGGATGCGGGAGTGGGGGGAAGTAATCAGTTGGCAAGAGAGGCGGCATGCATTAGTTGAGCAAAGTGGACAGGCAGGAGTGTGAAGGGAGAGAAGGTCAGAAATGTATGCGGGAGAGGATTTGGTGAGGGCTTTGTAGGCGAATGTAAGAACCTTGAATTGGCATCTGAAGGGGAAGGGGAGCCAGTGTAGGGCTTGAAGGAGAGGGGAAGCAGGTGTAGAACATCTGGAGAGGAAGATGAGCCGAGCAGCAGCATTGAGAACCGATTGTAGTGGAGAGAGGTGAGAGACTGGGAGACCAGCTAGGAGAAGGTTACAGTAGTCCAATCTGGATATGACCAGTGAGTGGATGAGGGTTTTAGTGGCATCCTGGGTGAGGAAGGGTCTAATCCTGGAGATATTTTTAGGTGAAAATGACAGGACTGTGAGAGGTGCTGAATGTGTGGTTTAAAGGAGAGGGAGGAGTCTAAGATAACGCCAAGACAGCGCACTTTGGGGCTAGAGGAGATAGTTGTGCCATCAATAGATAATGAAATTGTGGGAAGTGATGTAGTGGAAGAGGGTGGGAAGATGATCAGCTCAGTCTTAGACATGTTAAGTTTAAGAAAGCACTGGGACATCCATGAAGAGACAGCAGAGAGACAGTTGGAGATACGGGTATGGAGCGAGGAGGAGAGCTCAGGGGTGGAAAGGTAAATTTGAGTATCATCTGCATAGAGATGATATTGGAGGTCAAAGGAGTTAATGAGTTCACCTAAATGATGTATATAGGGAGAAAAGAAGAGGTCCAAGAACAGAACCTTGGGAGTCATGAGAGGACACAGCGAAGGAACGATTAGATAGGTAGGAGGAAAGCCAGGAGAGAGCAGTGCCACGTAAACCGAGAGTAAAGGATTTGCAGGAGGAGAGGGTGGTCTACAGTGTCAAATGCAGCAGAGAGGTCAAGGAGAATGAACAGAGAGTAGTGGCCCTTGGATTTGGCAGCAAGGAGGTCGTTGCTGACTTTTGTGAGGGCAGTTTCAGTGGAGTGGAGAGATCGGAAGCCAGATTGAAATGAGTCAAGGAGGGAGTGGGAGGAAAGAAAGGTGGTAAGGCGGTTGTAGACAATACGCTCAAGGAGTTTGGAAGCAAAAGGGAGAAGAGAGATGGGTCGATAGTTGGAAATTATGTTAGGATCAAGGGTAGGTTTTTTAAGAATGGGGGAGACAAGAGCATGTTTGAATGCAGACGGGACAGTGCCAGATGATAGGGAGAGATTAAGGAGGTGAGCCAGATGGGAACAGGCAGAAGGAGACAGGTGGGAGAGGAGACGGGAAGGGATAGGGTCAAGAGGGGAGGTGGAAGGAGGGGAGGACCGGATGAGGGCCAAGACTTCCTCTCCAGAAGCAGGGGAGATGGATGTGAGAGTTGGTGAGACAGAGGGGGAGGGGTTGTAAGGGCAAGGAGGAGGAGGAGTGCTGAGAGTCTGATGGTATATGATGTCCTCACGTATGGAGTCAATTTTAGATGTAAAGTAGGTGGCAAAGTCGAGAGCAGAGAGTGAGGAGGGAAGGCGAGGAGGGGAAGGGCAGAGTAGGGAGTTGAAAGTGGCAAAGAGACGCCGGGGGTTTGAGGACTGGGAGGAGATGAGGTTCTTGAAATATGTTTGTTTGGAGATAGACAGGGCAGCACTGTAGGAAGAGAGAATAAATTTGAAATGGAGGAAGTCAGCCTTAGAGCGTGACTTTCTCCACTGACGCTCTGCAATTCTTGAACACTTTTGTAGGTATCTGGTGCATTTGGTGCAATAATTTAAAGTGTTTTCTATGTTGTACTTAAATTTTTAATGATAAAACAATGACACCTTATGTTTACCACTGATTTACACCTTCACTGCTTGTTATGATTGTCTCTTGTGTATGATTATTAATATCATATCTCATTGAGATAATAGGTAAACTACCTAATGTTGGTATTAGGGAGGCCAATCCGGGATCGGTGGGATCCCGGGATTTGGGCCTAAAATAGGCGGGATTAAAATCCTGGATTGGAGCTTCCAATCCAGGGATTTCGGGACTAATGTTTTTAGGCTTTATTTTGTATTTTTCAGCCACACAGCCGGCCCCCAGCTGTGCGCAGTATGACGTGATGTCACAGGTCATGCTGTGCCGGCCCGCCCCTTCAGACGCTGCCCGTCTGCCTCATTGACTAAGCCAATCCCAATCCCTAGTTGCTATCAGGGAGGACCCCAACTGCCGGAGAACTATAAAAAGTGAAGATAAGCTGGTCAGAAGAGGGGTCAGTAGTGACAGGGATGATAGCTAGCAAAAGCATCATGAACAAACATGTACAACTGCAGACTAGCATTAAGCACAGTAGGAATGCACTTGAAAGCACAAGATTGTTATATAAGGTGTAGTCAGAGGCAGATTAAGAGCTCAATTGCAAGATTTACGCTAATACAATCTCAACTGTGTTCTCTTTCACGGATCGCAATTGCTAAAATATGGTAATACCTTCCAAAACTTAGCCCAGCATAGGTACGGCTACTGCTGCCTTCTCATATCCATCCGACGACGTGCAACAGCGTAAAAACATCTGTAACAATGATGCAAATCGGGCAGCCACGCAGCTTGCGAGTCAAGTCTGACCTGCCTCAATGACACGCTGAGAGCTCTCATGCTGTGAAGGAGAACGTAATGGCTAATTTATGGACGCCCATGGAACGGCGTTTAAACAGTCCCGTCATGTCTGCGTTTGCCTATTCATTTCCCTTTACCTCCCCTAAGCAATACGCAATGAGTGATAAAACTTGTTGCATATGATAAATGGTGCTCTAGCCAATCAGCTCCCAACTGTCATTTTTCAAACAGATGACAGTTGGGGGCTGATTGGCTGGAGCACCATTATCATGCGCAATGAGTTTTATCAGCTGTTGCAAATGATAAAACTCGTTGATAAATGATGGCCAGTGTCAGAGAAGCAGCAGGTATCATAGACACACAGGTATCAAAGACAAGTGAGCACAGCGTGACACGGGAAAGCGAGATTTGAACAATAACCTAGCAAAGGCTTGCTAGGACTGGGGACCCTTTCATCCAGCAAGGTAGGTGGAAAACCAAAGGTACAAGTAACGGAGCCCCAGAAAAGTACTGCAGGTTCCAACCAAGCCTTCCAGGAGTTCCAGCGGAGTTGAGAAACCATAGCTGTGTGCACAGTAGTCAGCAAATAGTTCCTGGAAGCATTAGGAGAAGACACCACAGAGGAGGAGTATACAGCTGGACCTTGCCGTACAGATACACTAAGATGATCTTCCACTTGCTGTGACCAAACAAAGACAATTACGGCAGTACAGACACATCGATGTATGAGCTTCACAATAACCAGAATAGCATTGCCATGTCTACCTAAGGGACAGAAAAATAGAGGCAGTCTCATTACTTTTCAATCAGCCCTTGTGTGTGTGTATATATATATATATATATATATATATATATATATATACACACACACATATATTGCAGGTGAGCAGCACTCCCTCAAAAGATGATAATGATGTCCGGTGCCCTCCTAGGTATCCCACAGCGAGGATCCAACATGTAAAGTAGACTGAAGGCGGCACTCAGATCAATAACTAGCAGTGTTGGTTGCAAAGTTTCAACGTTTCGAGACTTTATTCGTCTCATTATCAGGATACATGACAAGTCTCGAAACATTGAAACTTTGTAACCAGCTGTGTACTGGTTGTTATTGATCTGAGTGCTGCCTTCAGTCTGCTATATATATATATATATATATATATATATATATATATATATTAACCTAAGTATAAACCTACATATTCTAATTTAGTGAATGTGAGCTGTACTGTGGTGACATCTGTAAAATGTCCCATTTTTTTATTTTGTTACTAGTGATAGCCCCCACACATTTAAGCATAGTGGTAAACCAAGTGTGCATGTGTGAGGGGGCGAGGGTGAAGATGGAGATGAAATATTTAACACAATTCAGAAACCTGGAAAGGCTAGGAAACGAGGCATACTCTGCTGCCATGGAAACATTGACGTTGCTGCCATGGAGATGCTGATGCTGGCACCTTAGGTGATCTGTCAGCACATGGTGTGGAGGTGGGTGGACTGGGGGGTAAGCAGTGGTCGGGGGAGAGGGGGAGATTATCATGCTGTCTGCAGACGAGAGACAGGAGATAACTTCAGAGACATGGCTGAGCCATATTTCATGCTTGGATACGGGCCGTTAGACAGCTTTGTATAGATGTGTATAGGGCAGATCTACAAGCTGCCATGCATCTCAGTGGCTGGACAAAAATGAGGTTTTTATAAGGGAATTAGAAATTAGGGGTAGATTTATCAAAGCTTGGAGAGAGAAAAAGTGGAGAGAGAAAGCACCAACCAATCAGCTCCTAACTGTACAGGCTGTGTTTGAAAAATTACAATTAGGAGCTGATTGGTTGGTACTTTATCTCTCTCCTAGTATTGATAAACCTCCACCTAGGTCTCAGCAATAATGTGGACAGGACACTGACAAACATATGATAACTGAAAACTTATTTGCATAGTCACGCAACAGAATAGTGTGTTACATACAGTACATTGTACCATTGATGGGCCAGAGATTACCCACTGAGTCTTCACCTGCGGTCCCCCAGCTCCTTCCTGCTTTATTGTCAGATCTGTTATTACAGGTATCTTTCTTTTTTTCTTTGATTAAATATATTATATTCGCTTATTACTGAAGGTAATGTTCTGCCCTTTTGAAGGTTAGAGGGACACACATGCAGGCCCTGAAGTGCATCCAGGGCCGGATTAATAATGGGATGAGTGGAGCTGCAGCTCCAGGCCCCCCATGAAAATAGGCCCACAGGATCAGCTGGAGACTTGCAATGTTGTCAGGGGAAATAAAAAAATCTTGTCAAAAACAGCCAGAGGCCGTCAGAGGCTCCGTCCATTCACCCCCTCCAGTCCGCCTCCCCTCGGGTCTGACTCTTCATCCTTTTGCACAGATCAGTGGCCAAACTGTTGGCAATGCATCAGCTGCAAAGCTCTTAGGCCCTTGTGGTCAGTATGCTGTGTCACTGGGAACCTCCTATGCCAGAGGTTCCCAAACTAAGGCCCTGTGCAGTGCTAAACGCAGATTCCAGATGATGGGTAATATGTGCCAGGCAACCTAGGTCCCATGGGGCCTACGGACGGGTCCCCTGAAATCCGTCCCTGATCATCTAGCAAGCTCAGTTGCAGACATATCGGCGGTGCAGCCGATGCATTGCACTGGTGCCCGCCGTTCCTGCGGCAATGAAGGGGCCCACACAGCACCATTGACAGCAGTGCTATTGAGGAGTTACACTGACTCATTACAGTACACTGCGGCCAGCCATAACAAAGAAGGAGGAGGCGGTCCGGCCCACCTCATCTCCTACCCTATCATCTCCTCTCCTTTTACCTCATCCTCTTTGAGACTGCTGTCAGCAGGGTCCGACGTCACAATCTAGTGACCGGCCCCGGCATGAAAACTAGAGGAGAAGAGCGCTACAGTCAGGGTTAGATCTAAAGTCAGGCACGCGTGTCCAAATCTCCTCCATCTCTCTTTGGGCTCCTGCTGTGTTGGTCAGGGAAAAACACTTACCTTCTGTAACTTCTCTGCATAAGGATTGATTGAAAGGTCAGTTCTTCACTCACAGTTAACTCCTGATTTTTTTTTTATGTCCCAGTGAACCACTTTTAGCTCAATTTTCCCCCTTCACTCCCTCCTTCAGAAACCTAACATACCCTTTACCCTTTGCCTGTCACTCACTGCTTCTCCTTGTAACCCTCTCCCCGTCACACTCTCTCTATCTCTACTGCTCCCTGTTATCCTCTCCCTGTCACCCACTGCTTCTCAATATCACCCTCTTCTTGTCACTCTTTCTCCATCACCCTCTGCCTCTCTGTTACCCTCTACCTGTCTCCCTCTCTCCCTGTCACCCTCTCCATCACCCTCACCCTGTCACTCTCTGCCTCCCCATCACCCTTTACCACCCCCCGTCACCCACCACCGTGGGGTGTATTGTGAAATATATATATATTATTCTTCATTATTATGGTGCCACAAGGTTTCCGCAGAGCCTAACAAAGTACATGCATTGTTTGAGGGAGGGTGGGACCCAAACCGGTATCTTGCCTAGGGCCCCATGATGTCTAAATCCAGCACTGATCTGGGCAGGCACCCAACCTGTACTACGCATGTGCAGTACGGGTACTGCATGATCGCATGCAGTTGGGCTGTCAGTGATTGGAGGAGAGGGCGGTGATGGCCACCATTGGGGGGGAGGGAAGAGCCAGGATCTACGTTGGCTGATGGAGATTTCCTGGCCTCCTTCTCTCATCTGCGGCTGACGGCTTGCGTGACCCCATGGGTCCCTTAGTCGGCCGATGTTACCTCAGATTATCCGATGCTGGGTTGGACAATGCAGCTTGGGTAAGTAATGCATGCAGGATGCATGATGTCTCCTGCTGCATTACCATATTTGCAAGAATGGAATTGCAAAGCTGCTTGTGAGCTAATTTTTATGGTTAGGGTTAGGTTTAAGTTTAGCTTAGATTTAACTTTTATATACATAGTCTCTTCATAGAGAGTTTGTCTACATATCAGTTGTCAAACTAACATCTATATTGACATTTTTACTATCAACATTCAGAACTTGTCAACATTGAGATTAGAAGTGATACTATTAATTCTGGCAATTATTGGCCTGCCCAGGAGTCTTTTGGTGTTCTTATGGACCATTGGGAGTATGAATATAGTAGGGGTAGTTAAATCAATTCCAATTAGAAAATATTTTTCCTCTTAAATGATGGTTCCATTTTTTCCTATATATATCCAACATGTTTATGAACTGATTTTTTTATTTTGGATAATTTTTTTTATACCTATTAGTGTCTTGCAGTTGTTTTAATTTGTAATTCTTCTAATCCTCCATGTCCATGACTACAATACTCAACCCTTGTCCACGGGCTGTGCAAATATTTACTTTTCTATTATTTTTAAAGATTTATATGGATTTTCTTTATATTTTTTTTAGGGGGTGGGGGGTGTTTCAATTTTCACCTCAACCGTTATGAATTTACAAAAACTCTCTATGAAGGGACTTTTGTATATAAAATAGATATAAATGTGATGATTTTTTAAAGGAAGTTTTATCAATAATATTTTAATCCTATTTATCACTTTACTCAACATCTACTGAATTTTTACTTTAAAGATGTTGTTTAGGGTGAATTTCCTAACATACCTCTGTATATCTATGAAAAAAAGTCAAATTGATCAATCTCCATGTTGGGTATCAAATTTGAGTCCCTTTTCTAATAGGGACACTTCATCTTTATTCAAGGTCTCATTACTATGGTTAATCTTTTACCATTCTCACTGTTCCTAATTTCTCCAGTTTTTTTCTATAATTTTCTCTCTTATTTTTCCTTTTACAATTTTTTATTGATTTGTTGCCTCTTCTTTTCCCCCTTTGTATCCTGAAGAAGTTTTGGTATTTTCTGTATTAAGGATAATTGTTTATCCTCCTTTCTACCCTGTTCCATAAAAAAATTTACTTTTTCTTCTAGTGGTGCATATCTATTTTTAGTTAGAAGCTTAAAATCATTATAGTGATATAAATTTATATCAAACATATACCTTATTTTTTGCATTCTGTTTGGAGGTTTATAATATCTCTGATAATTTATTGGGACTTAATTTGGGTCTTCCCTAGAGAAGTACCCTTTTCTCAGTTTTTTGTATGGCTCCTAAATGCAGGCAATTCCTTAATGGACTCAAGTTCATGGTCATCTAATAGAGGGTCATTAATCTGCTCTATTTGTTTCTCCTGTAGGTTTTTTTCTTTTGCTCTTTTATTTTTTAGTTTCATCTTTATCTTATGTCATATGTATGTCTATCACTATTAAACTTAATTTTCATTATCATGTTTCTCAGCATTATTGGTGATTTTTCTTCTAGTATTCTAATATCTTTCCCTCTTATAATGCTCCAGGTCTACGAATGGGCATATTAAAGAGGAGATCATTTCTATATATTTACTTAATTCTTTCAAAATATTCTCCTTTCTCTTAAAATAAGTTCAAAAATAAGGAGGATATCTCCCATTCTTTATAGGGTCTGTAGAAAAATCAGTTTTTTAAATTAATTATAAAACTTTTAGAAATTATGGGCCTAAGCCGGCAGTGAGCATTTTTTTTTTTTTACTTAAGACGTCTCCTGGAGATTTTACATGCTGGTGAAATAATCTGCACATAGCGGCCATGTCTGAATCAGGCCCTTTGCTACTAGCCAGACACTTCTCCAGTGTGACAACCTCCCACCATAATTGATTCTTTTTTTGAGAAGTAATTTCTCTAGCTATTTCAATCAAGGTAGAGTTTAGATTTTCATCATTAAGGCTGATATTGTTATCTATATTATCAAGTACTCTTATGACCTCATTCTGACATGTGAGCAAACATAATGAAGTATTATTTTATGATGTGGACAAAAATGTATTTATATTTATATTATTTCTAGAGCCAAAAATAAGAAATGTTGTCCCTGTCATATATATATATATATATATATATATATATATATATATATAGACACACACCAATTAACAATTAATGACCCTTTTGTATAATAATACAGAATATTACTCTCAATCAAATTACACATTATTTTTGAATATATCTAATATATTCATAAAATAATATTGCCACCTTCTGATTGTCAGCATGATTCTTCCATTCAACCTAGAAAGAAAATGAGATGTGATTTTTTTTAATGTTTACATTTATTTTAATAAAACACTTCAATTGCATTATGTTCCACCTCATTGTTACTTTGTTGTTCAATGCAACTTATTTCAAATAAAGAAAACCAAAAAAATTAAATCAGCAAATAAAAAAATAAAATGTAAAATAATAGTGATTAAAAAAATGTTTCTATGAAATAAATGAGAAAGTTAATTTATATTAATTATATGAATTGTACAACACATTAAGCTATAGTATCTTAAAAATAGGTGGAACTTTTAGTTTTAGTATTTTTTTTACATAAAACCTTAACCATGGAAAGATAACATATTTGCAAAAATATGAGTATATAACCATAGGGCTTTAGAGGTGCATGCAAAAAAATAATCATTCGAATCTAAGGAATTCCAAGGGTAGTGTAATTAGAATACTAAGTAATCCATTGAATGTTCCCCTTCATGAGACGATATGCAATCAGAGACTAGTATTATGTGTCAATGGATTACAATACACTATAGAATCAGCTAGGAAGGGCAGTAAACTGATCAAGCCCCCAAAGACGGTTTGGCATGTCAACATTTTCCCCAGCTCTCTAATTACATATGGCTTAACATAATAAGCATACCATAAGTCATTGAGGAGTTTCATTCCAAGGCATCTTCTAATACTGTGTATGTGATAATTTGCAGTGGGTTTGGGTTATTTCTCATAATTAATTTTCCAAATAAACATTGGAGTGATTAAATCTGAGCACAGCAATTATAAGTGATGACATCAGCACTCACCATTTATACTGGTATCTTTTACAGGTTTGTACTTTGTATACATTAAGAATTATTTCTGGATTATACAGATAAATATTAAAAAATCACAAGACAACAATAGGGGTATATTCATTTGTGGGCAGCATTGGCTATGCTTGCTATCTAGTGTGAGCATATGCCAAACTTATGGTTGCCCCAAGATCACGTATTTTAATATGCACCCCTGTGGGACTGAGAAAAAAAATTATGCAATTTTGGGACAAAATCAGGGCGAATTGGGGGCATCTTGGTGTGCCCTGGCTGGTGTTCCAACACTGTTGTTATGGCACATCTCTGGCAATGTATATCAGGTTTCCATAAGCTTGATAAAGTCCATGGATGTGGATGAAATGCATTGTTGCCTACTATATGATCCATTTCCAGTGCCCGTTCAATTGTCACAATAGACATTGGTGTTCAACCTTATCTATCTTTGATGCTGTTGGAGCCAGTGAGTCCTGCCTGTGAAATAATCTGCACACAAACCGCAATCCTGAGTCTCCAACAAAACACTGCAGTGTTGGTGTATGTATGCACCCTGGGAGGAACTCACTACTCTTAAGGGTCTATTCAACATGTAAATTATTGGGGTTCGACTAGACCCCGATAATTAACGTTCTCGCCACGAGCACTGGAGCAATTCATCATTGATTAGCTGTCTCCCCAAATGCTTTCACTGTTCCTTTCGGAACAGTGAATCTTTTCACTGCTCCTTTCAGAGCAATGAAACCAGTATGCATGCATGACCTACAGGCAGAGACGTAACTAGACTTTTTGGTGTCCGGTACCAAAGAGATCATTAGGGATAAAAGAAGAGGAAGCTACAAGTGAGGATGATAAACAGGAAAATTGATAGACTGAAACAGCACCCCCTGTCCTGCAGTGCCCTGTGCCATGGCACTGGTCACACCACCTTAGTTACGGCCCTGCCTACAGGTCACGCATTCACACAAGAGCCCCGACGTCCAGTGGAAGGAGCCAGAAAGGGGCGGAGGGATCTGAAAGGATCCCTTTTTGTGACCCGGGACTCTTTCCCATAGGGAAGGAGTGGGTAGTGCGAGCACCCGCCATCGCCATGTTTACTAGGAGAAACATTTGTGTATTAATAAACATTTAATTCACATATACTGTATTTATTCAACCTTTCCTGTAGAACAAAAACATTCTGCATCACAAGATTTCTACCTCTTATTGGCCCAAGACATTCTCTAAGGCTTGGTCCAGTATATGGTATTTCAGCCTAAATATTACTTGGTGCAAGTCATATAGGTTAAAACACATTACCATTTCCAGTAGGTACAAATTATATTTTCGGAGTAGCAATTATCTTAAGCACATATTACAACACATTGAAGCATGAGTTAATCTATTCTCTTCATTACTTAAATTGAAAGAGAGCTACAAATAATGCAGGTCCTGTACTCTGCTGTCAACGACATGGGAGGTGCTCCATGAAAGTCATCACTACCTGCTGTTGTAACCAATGAGAAAGCAGAAAACCCTCTGCATAATTTAATCCTTTCTGAAACAATTGTTCGTTACCTGTCATTCACTAACATATCTCTTGTTTTGCTAATTGATGGCCATGCTACATTAATATCATAATACCATTAACTACACCAATGATGATTATTATAACTAGTCAAAAATGGCTGCACTCCTTGCATGGGGAAAGAGCTGATGACATAATTTCAATCATGATCCTACCGGAGAATGTCAAGCATGTAAAAAACTTTACTAACTTAACCACAAGCAGAGGACACAAGACTGCCATAGAGCAGTATTACTTCCTTGATGGCAAGTAGGCACTTTAAGTGTGGATTATTTCAAAGGGCACTGGCACCAATTTATCACCCCAACAGAAAGTACCAATAAATTAATTACATTGTGCACCTCATAAGAAATATAACATCTGCATCAACCCTGAACTTTTACCTAATGGACTGTGTTATGCATATTTTATTGCATGTACTTAAAAGTTTGGACATCTCCAGCTGTACCACCCTAGCAGCTAAAATAACAGCACACTACAGTTTATTATGAAAACATATTGGGTACATTTACCAGTGTGCTCCTCCACCAAATCCAACCCTCACACCATTTTTCTCACCACTGATCCTCCCCAAGACAGATTGAGTAACATTTAATAGATGTCATTGTTTCATTATTTGAATACAGTCTTTTGAACCAAACTCAAGTGTTTTGTTATCTTTCCTGATCACAATACAGCACAAAGAACACTTTAGAAACACATTCTGTCATAGGCAAATATTTGGATTAGCCTGTCACAGCAGCATATCTTTTTTTTCAGCTGGTTACAAAGTAAGATTAGGTGTGCCTTTGTTAAACCATTTTTTTTAAACTTAGTTCATGTGTCAGGGCCGTTATAACATTTGCTAATCTACCAAACACTTCATAGTGTGAGCTATTCAGTTCTACTATAATAGTTGTCTTAATAGACTCCATCACTATAAGCAATACCTCAGGCCACACCAGGCCTGTGTCTGTACACATTTTAGAAAGTTTCTTTTTAATAGTGCCATTGTATCTTTCAAAGTTCCCACTGGATTGTGAGTGATATGGTCTGTGAAATTGTTGTTTACTTCCCAATAATTTTCCTTTTTTAAACCCTAGTCCAGAAAAGATTGCATACAAACAAATTCCTGAAGTAACTTCTTTGCTGTGTGTCTTTGTTAAACCATTTTTTTTACTTCGTTCATGTGTCAGGGCAGTTCTAACATTTGTTATTCTGTCAAACACTTCATACTGTGAGATATTCAGTTGTACTATAACAGTTGTCTTAATAGACTCCATCACTATGAGCAATGTCTCAGGCCTGTGTCTGTACACATTTTAGAAAGTTTATTTTTAATAGTGCCATTGCATCTTTCAAACTTCCCACTGGATTGTGAGTGATATGGTGTGTGTAATTGTGTATTTCCAAATAATTAAATTTTTTTAAACCCTAGTCCAGAAAAGATTGCATGCAAATAAATTCCTAAAGTAACTTCTTTGTCGATATTGCATGCAAACAAATTCCTAAAGTAACTTCTTTGATGATGCTTTGGGATCAATCCTATCAGGTGCGAAGGGTGCGATGTGCCGTTGCCACGTTGCTTAAATGCCGGCAATGGCACCGGATCTTGCACCCTTCGCTACCCAACCCAAGCATGGATTCTCATTATTTTGCTCGGAGCCCTATGGGGCTGCAAGCAATATTAGGCGAATCCTGGCTACCGTAAACTGCGGTCATTGAGACGATGACTCACACCTGCGAGATCATTGCATGCAATTGAATTGACCCCTTTGTTTTAAACTGGATAAGCTTCAGTCCATCCTCAAAACAGATCTATACACACTAGAAATTATTGTAAAATCCCAACCACATGAAGCTTGATTAAATCAATCTTCACAACCTATGGGCTTTCCGTGAGAGGAAGAAGTGAAGGTATTGTCTTAACTAGCCCCCCTTCATTTTGCTGGAGACAAATACATGAGGCACAGATAATACCTGATGCATACCAACAATTTCAAATCAGCCATCTGATCTACATGGTCAATCCATGCCTGTAAGAGTGATCTGAGGGCAACAGACTTGCTTCAGAGCTGTGCCACAACCCTCTCTCATCCTGAGTGTACTTATACATCTTCTCACTTATCATTTTCCTTTGAATTGCTATTAATGTTTGCTCACTTGGTATATAAACATCATTTACATTGTGAATTTGAAAAAGCGGTTGTTACCATTTCTTTCTGGCCCACTACCTGTGATACACTTTATTAACCTCATCATGGCCTGTCATGGGAGACTGACATTTGATAACAGCTATTTATGATGGTAACTGTATGGCCTTAACAGGTTGTCTACTGCAGCAGCAAGAGCTGTAGGGATATCTGTTGCTGTTACAAAAGCTCTTCATCTCCAATTTTCACCAATATCACAAATTAATCCAAAAGTGTACCTAAAATCAGTGTAAGAATAAATTGTAACATTGCCAGTTATGCAGAGTGAGGGGTAAGCAGTAAAGTAATCAACATATGATAGACAATGATGAAAACAAAAATAAAATTCCAAATCTTTCTATACACCACACCTCTTTCTGATGCATATCACTTTCATCTTCCTACAATGTTAGATTATTAGTTTCAATTGCCATTCTGCTGTTCTCACTACCATTAACTGCCTGTTACTGATTCCTTCCATTGTGTTGCAGGAGGGTAATTTTCTGCCACCACCAGACTCCTACACTGCTGCGACACCCACTGGTTAGTGTTGGCTAATTCCCAACTAGCCACTTACTATGGACCAGTGCTGTGCTTGGTAGCAGGCAGAGATTGGAGACACTGGGTTCAACCTCAGTACAGCCAAAGAATGGAAAATCATATTGCGCTTATCTGCTAGTCACAGGATACAAGCAGATGTAAGTGTTTTAAAGCAAGATGGTTTCTCTCACCAATAAAAAGTATTTAAAAAAATACTTTATTCTTAGCTGAAGTAAGTACTAGGAATATCACAGCATACAGCTGTTTCTGGAAGTTCAGCTGATGCACACATTTGAGCTATCAGGAACCTTCTTTTCTGCAACTTTAGCACAGAATACAGCAGCAGGTAGTCCAGTCTTGTAGATTTAACCAATCCAGTTGAATGTACAGCTTTGGCCAAAAGTTGTGAGAATGACACAAGTATTGGTTTTCACAAAGTTTGCTGCTTCAGTGTGTTTAGACCTTTTTATCAGATATCACTATTGTATACTGCAGTAAAATTACAAGCATTTCCTAAGTATCAAAGGCTTTTATTGACAATTACATTAAGTTTAGGCAAAGAGTCAATGTTTGCAGTGTTGACATTTTTTTTCAAATACATATCACCAAACAAGACTGCGCTAATTGTTTTAACACCATTAAATTGTGAGATGGCAGAAAATACACAACAGTCAGGGCTCCATATAATCATTTCTTAATTTAATCACATATAAAACATTAAAATACACATCATATTCACTTAGATATGTACTGCTAGTATTTTTCTGTGATCATTGAATCACACAGTGGTAATGATTTATAGAAAAAAATAGGATTAGATTTGTACTTTAAAGCAATGTCCCACAAAAAAGCATGGTAATATAGAATGAAATACCTAGTTATTGTCTTATTTTGCAGGAAGAACTCATTTAGCTCTTTAATTTGCTGATATTGATCCAATCAGAATAACGTCCATATAGAAAATCCGTGAGTCATGGTTTGTAAAAAATCACATATAGTCTATAAGTTCCAGTTAATAAACAAGACCGGAAATGTAAATGGACAAATACCTCTTATAATGTCACAGATTGTTACCGCGTTGGAAAAAAACTTGTCGCCATGATCACTTTTGATGGCAGCCTGAGCCGGGTATGCTGCACAAGCAGTCTCTCTGTCTCCCATGTACTCCAGCTGATCAAGCCGTATACATCCACCAGAGCCAGCCACACACCCAGCAGTATTAGTATAAGTACTTGCTGTATCTCCTCCATTCAAATTGTATGTAACCAAAACACTCCAGTGTATTCTTCACATATTGGGGTGCTGACGATATGGGGGTTGACTGACGCGTTTTGCCCTTTCACATAAGGGTTTTATCAAAGAGTGACAGTAGTTTAAACTGGTTGTTCTTATATATCACCACCAAAAGAAGATGATTGGAGCATCTGTTAATAGTCATTAATTTCATCAGGTGAGTTTTCACATGTTGTTCATGATTGATATACCTTCATTAGTCTAAAAGCATGGGACAATCTCAATTGCAATTACTTTTCTTCAAACTTCATCCTATAACTCTGGTATTACAACTAATGTTGAAAGGATATACTGTATTCATCCCAGTGTAAAATATACAAATACAAAATGAAAATCTAAAAAGTATGAATAAATATATATAAAAAACAGAGGAACACCTGACTGTTGTATTAACCTTTTAGAAATGTTATTCATCAAGAATCTGTTTTATTCTATATAAATTTAATTGGCACGTATTTATTTAAAAAAAATAAAAATTGTACTTTCCCTTCCGGGAATTTAACAACTAACCCTTGGTTCTCAAACCAACTACTCTTACCTTTGTGCCACAGGGGTTTTTATTTTTTCTATATACCAATTTGCACCTCATCTATGATTCAGATTTTTATTAGATGCTTATATCTCCTCTATATATAGGAAAAACATAAAAAAGAGAGAAAGGAGTACCTGACCTTTAGATTATATCATACAAAATTATGAAAAATTTGTAAATTCTGTTTAATATAGGCAACTGCAATATTTAAAAATGACAATATATAATTGTTCTGTCCCAACTGGGAATTGAACCTCTGACCCTTCATTCTCTTATCAGCTGTTCTTTACGGGGGTTTGTGTTTTTTCTGTATACTAATTTGAGTCTCATAACTTGTCTTTACTAGAGGTATTGGTTAAATGCTTATATTTGGTTGATCCTACCCTTACCATACTATCATATCTTTTGATCAATATGATTACAATGGATATGAATAATTGTCTAGCCTATATGGCCTGAAGTGTTAATATCATTCTATTTTAGATTCACTCATTTATAGATATAATCCTTCATTTTTACTACCTTTACTGAAAATACTATGTTTTAACCCTCTAATTGATATTGCAGCTGTACTAAAGTTCAGCGCTCTACAAGAATAGAACTCTACAACCTACATTAGTTGAAACCCATACTTTATATCCCACAGTGCATCTCTTAAATAGAGTATCTTAAATTACAGATATTAAGATTCCTTAAGAATTAAGAGAACCTCTATTAACATAAGGACATTATACATACATTTTATCAGATTTAAACTCAGTTTTAACAACCTCTTAATTAATTGTAATTATACACATACATCAAAATCTGTTTAAAAATGTTCCAATAAACCCGAAATTTGTATTCTATGTATAAGTACACCCCCAATGCGTATCTAATTCCGATCGTATTGTATGATCCCATTTATATACAATAATACTTCATGTATTTAGAATGTTCTCATGTGTGTGTGTATATATATATATATATATATACACACACACATAAAAACAATATGCACATATGTATATAACACAATGGTTGTCATATATACCCTCGTTGGCTCCCCCTAGGTATCTACAAATAGTATCTCAGATTACTAAACCAAGAATGTGTATTGATCACAGACCACATTTGTTCATATCTGGTATTCATGGAAGCAAAAGCATTCATCCCCTGTGAATTATATTCATTTAGTCTATATGGATATGTTATATATATTAGCTAAGAGAAAGTTTCAAAGTCAATATTTTCATTGAGGCCGCCAGGGTGTAGGGAATGAAGCCGAAAAATCCAAAAGGCTTCCTGGGAGCATAATAGCCTAAATCTATCACCTCCTCTAGAAGTCCTTTTTATAATTCTAACTCCGGTAATTGTAAAACCCTCTAGATTACCATTATGTTCATTACAAAAATGGCGAGAAACACTATGTTGTAGGAATCTTTCATAATATTCAAACGATGTTCTCTAAATCTTGTTTTAAGTGTTCGCGTTGTCCTGCCTACGTGCTGCAGGCCACAAGGGTACTGCAGCATGTAGACGCAGTATTTAGAATCACAGTTGATAAAGTCCATTATAGGAAATGCTTCTTGATTATAATTGGAGATCACCATATCTGTTTTATTCGATATAAATTTAATTGGCAGGTAACCTCATCATTGCTGCAGAACATCTAATTTTGAACTATTTGCAAAGTGAATAGATTACTAGACCTAGTTCTTATTAGCTTTGTGGCATTCCTTGTTTGTTTGTGTTAGGACATTTATTGCTAGACATATTAGTGCTAGGTTTTTGGGGGTTGATTGGAGTCATTGCATACACATGCCAGCATTGACTATTTAAGTTTCATAAGATGGCTGCAGGCCCTTGGGCTGTGTAGGGCATAATATTTATAAGTGCATCATTTTAAAAGTGCACTTCACATTTCTTACCATAATTCGGCATTATTATGGCATTAAACCGAAGTAGACCACTCTAGCCTCAAACCATTCTTTAACAAGAACATGTGGACAAAGTATAATTAAGAAATGTAAGTTCACAATATCTACACTACAAGCAACTGCTGTCTGCATCACCTGGACATTCTTCACTGGCCTCTGTTTGCTCACTATAAGAACTTACACTTTACTTGCTAATATTTGTACTGACTCTCTCGTTTCACAAACACTTCATAGCTTACTGTATTCAGTGCCAATTTCCGTTTATTTCTTAGAAATAATGTCTTCCCACCTCTTTTCTTTTCCTAGACTGTCATCTGTCTTCTTATTCAGTTTACTCTAATATTCCATTTCTCCTCTTTTCCTCTGCTCAATAATAGTTTGGAAATTGTTCAGGCACCTTTTCCTCCATTGTACTATTACTTGCTTCTCTGCAAATCTCCTATACTTTCTCTAACACTCATACTTTATTACTACATCTAGTTCTTCTCCCCCTATTCAACGCATCCACACCATTATCATGTGTACTTCCCCCTCCACTCATTGTCTACCTAATCCTCTGCTTTGCCCCCTATTTCTAACCATATCATTTCCGCCTTGTCTCCTCCAGCTTCTCCTTCCTTTATCTCTCCTCCTGTGCCTGCCTTCCTCCCTACACCACTGGTAATCCCTCCTCCAAACCTCCTCTCCATGTGACCCCACCCTATTCCCATCATATTAAACTCCCTCCCTGCCAACCACCTACAGGTTCCCTTCCCAGCACAGGTCCCCACACAATCTCTCCACTACATTCATCTCGGCCACCCATATTATACTCACCTTCTCGCTACAGCAACCCAAATAATCTAATTCACATTTCTCCTACAAACACTGTCCCCTCTATCCTGTGCCCTCTGGAATGCCAGATCAGTATCTAATCAACTCGTACCCACCCATGACCTTTTCATCTCGAAAAACTTGCATCTCCTAGCCATTACTGAAACCTGGATTTCACCCTCTGATACCACTTCCCCTGCTGCTCTCTCCTCTGGGGGCCTCATCTTCTCTCATACCCCTCGGCTTGGGGGTCACCATGGTGGTGGGGTAGGGGTTCTTCTATCTCCCCCAGTTACTCCTACCCTCTGAACCATCTCTTACTTTCTCTACATTTGAGGTTCATGCTATACGCCTCTTCCAACCAGTACATCTTAGAGTAGCTGTCATTTACCGTCCCCCTGGCCCTCCTTCCAAATTCATTGACAACTTTGCTTCCTGGCTCCCTCATTTTCTCTCCTCTGACATTCCCTCTATTATCCTAGGTGACTTCAATATTCCTAATGATATCCCCACAGAAGCCTCTGCCTCCAAACTCCTTACTCTCATGTCTTCATTTGGTCTCTCCAAATGGACCTCCTCACCCACCCATGTGAGTGGGCATTTGCTTGACCTGGTCTTCACTCACCATTGTGATATTTCTGATTACTCCAATTCCCCATTCCCCCTCTCCGACCATCACCTTCTCTTTTAACCTATCCCTCTCTCTTTCCCGTCCTCGATCTCATAAGGCCACCATCACTAAGCGTAACATTGAGACTATTGACACCATTTCTTTTTCTTCCCAGCTTGACTCACTTCTCTCCACTATCCTGTCTCTCTCCTGCCCTGACCAAGCCATTTCCCTATACAATACCTCCCTTACTTCTACTCTGGACTCTGTTGCTCCGGTGATCACTATTCACCCTGGCAGATTCACACCTCAACCCTGGCATTCCAAATGCACCAGATAGCTGCAAAAGTGTTCACGAACTGCCGAGTGACAGTGGAGAAGATCACGCTCTAAGGCTGATTTTCTCCATTTCAAATTTATGCTATCATACAGTGCTGCTCTTTCCCTATATAAACAGTCATATTTCAAGAACTTCATCTCCTACCAGTCCTCAAATCCACAGTGTCTCTTCACCACCTTCAACTCCCTCCTCCGCCCACCCCCTCCTCGCTCTCTGCCCTTGACTTTGCTACCTACTTTACATCTAAAATTGACTCCATACATCAGGACATCATATCCCACCAGTCCCCCTGCTATCCACCTCCTCCTTTTCCAGATCACCCCTCTCCTTACATTTTACCGACTAACGTTCTTCTCCCCTGTATCTGGAGAGGAAGTCATGTCCCTCATACGGTCCTCCCCCCATTCCACTTCCCCCCTTGACTCTCCTGTCCGCCCTCTTCATTCAACAAATGCATGCCGCCTCTCATGCCAATTGATTACTTCCTCCCACCTCCAAGATTTTGCCCGCGCTGCTCCCCACCTTTGGAACTCTCTCCTGCTTCCCATCAGACTCTTCACCTCTCTTCAATCCTTCAAATAGGCTCTCAAGACCCACTATTTCATCAAAGCCTTCCAGCTCATCTTAACTTGCTGCTACATACTCCTTCCTTCCTGCCTACCCCATCTGTGTCACACCTGTTTGTCTGTCCCTCCCCTTTAGAATGTAAGCTCTTATGAGCAGGGCCCTCTACCCTCTTGGGCTTCTCCTTACTCTACTTTAATCTACTTCTTACTCTCTACCAGGGAACCTAACACTTGGTTGCTTTTCATTGTTGCCTATCTTGGTGTTATGGTCGCGAATGTAGCAATGTATATTATCCATGTCCTATATTGTATTGTACTGTAAGTCACTGTAAATCAACCTATTTATGTACTTTGTAAGGGACTGTGGAACACTTGTGGCACCATATAAATAAATGATGATAATAAGGTGATACATCTGCTTTTGCCACATTTAAAACACCCTTTCATCATACTAGAGTTCTTCAACTATTCCTAGTCCCAAAACAGGTTGCAGAATTTTTCTCAGACCACTTAGGGCCAAGTGTGATTTTGTTAAACACTATTTTAGGTTTCATCTTCATTATATCATTCAATATGGCATCTTGTTTTAAAATGTTGAAATTGGAATTGAGAATGCTTCTAATCTGAGATTTGTTGTTATACTTAGATACAAAGCATATATTAGATACCATGTGGTATTCATTAATGTTCTTAATTGAACCTTTTTTAGGGACCAGAGGTTCTGCTCTGTCTCTACTCAAGCTATTATTGTATGCCCTATCTAGTATGGCCAATGGGTATCCCCTAATGGAAAAATCTTCATACATTTGGCTTGTTCCTCAAAGTTTTCAATAAAGGAACAATTTTGACAGATTCTATTAAATTGGCTTTGAAGTTTTATTTATAACACACGGCTTATAGTGACCACTCGAGTAATGCAGAAAGTTGTTAGTAGCTACAGTTTTTTTTCAATTTTTTGTTGATATTTTAGAGCCCTCCGAGAAGATGGTCAAATCCAGGAAGTCAAGAGTGATTAATAGTGTGTGAACATTTAAGGCTCCAATCATTTCTATTCAAAAAGGAAAAACTCTTGTGCTAAGTGTTCATCCCCATAGCAAATAATAAAAAGAACATCTATATAACAGCCATAGAACACCAGGTTCTCACCTAAGGGGCCGTTCCAAATAAACTGTTCCTCGAATTTCCCCATGTACAGATTGGTAAAGCTTGGAGCAATCCTGGTGCCCATGGCCATGCCCACCACCTGTAAATAAAATACTTCAAACATGAAATGATTGTGCATCAAAATAAATGTGATAGAATTTAAATGAAATGGTCTTAAACCCTGAGATAGCTCCACATCATTTTCCAAAAAATATGCCGTCACCTGTACACCCAGATCATATGGGTATACATATGTCAGGAATAAATAATTTTGCTTCGAACAAATATCTGAGTATTAAGAATGTGCATAGTGTCACGGATATGTGATTTCAGGGCCAAGAAACAAAAGATGACAATAACTATTTAATTCTATATTACCATGCTTTTTTGTGGGACATTGCTCTAAAGTACAAATCTAATACTATTTTTTTATATGAATCATTAGCACTGTGATTCAAGGGCTTCAGAAAAATACTAGCAGTATCATTATATATACCTAAGCGAATGTGTATTTTAATGTTTTATATGTTATTAAATAAAGAAATGATTATATGGAGCCCTGACTGTTGTGTATTTTTCTGTCATCTCACAATGTAATGGTGTTAAAACAATTAGCGCAGCCTTGTTTGGTGATTTGTATTTGGTTCTCTATTGGGTGTTCACAAACCCTCTAATTTAGACTTGCAGCTGGTAAATAAACTACAGATCAAAATTTTACTCAATATAATCAATCATTTAAGTATATAAAGTATTGTTGGTACAGAACAGGCATATCAGCACCAAGGTCATTGGTTTGCATTTAACTTCTTTTTCAAGACCTCAGCAATTCACCCTGACATGCTGTTAATCAACTTCTGGGCCACATACTGACTGATGGCCGCCCATTCTTGCCTAATCAATGCTTGGAGTTTGTCAGATTTTGTGGGTTCTTGTTTGTCCACCCGCCTCTTAAGGATTGACCACAAGTTCTCAATGGGATTAAGGTCTGGGGAGCTTCCCTGGCCATGGACTCAAAATTTTGATGTTTTGTTCCCCGAGCCACTTAGTTATCACTTTTGCCTTATGGCAAGGTGTTCCATCAAGCTGGAAAAGGTATTGTTCGTCACCAAACTGTTCTTGGATGGTTGGGAGAAGTTGCTCTTGGAGGATTTTTTGGTACCATTCTTTATTTATGGCTGTGTTCTTAGGCAAAATTGAGAGTGAGCCCACTCCCTTGGCTGAGAAGCAACCCAACACATGAATGGTTTCAGAATGCTTTACTCTTGGTATGACACAGGACTGATGGTATCGCTCACCTTTCCTTCTCCAGACAAGCATTTTTTCAGATGCCCCAAACAATCTGAAAGGGGATTCAATCAGAGAAAATAACTTTACCCCAGTCCTCAGCAGTCCAATCCCTGTACCTTTTGCAGAATATCAGTCTGTCTCTGATGTTTTTCCTGGAGAGAAGAGGCTTCTTTACTGCCATTTTTGACACTAGGCCATCCTCCAAAGTCTTTGCCTCACTTTGCGTTAAGATGCACTCAAACCTGCCTGCTGCCATTCCTGAGCAAGCTCTGCACTGGTGGTGCCCCGGATCCTGCAGCTGAATCAACTTTAGGAGACGGTCCTGGCACTTTCTGGACGTTCTTGGGAACCCTAAAGCCTTCTTCACAACTATTGAACATTTCTCCTTGAAGTTCTTGATGATCCTAAAAATGGTTTATTTAGGTGCAATCTTACTAATAGCAATATCCTTGCCTGTGAAGCCCTTTTTGTGTAAAAAAGGGCTTCACATGTGTCTTTTAAAGCTTTAAGTCTGTTATTCTAACTCAATAAGCATGGCAGAGTGATCTCCAGCCTTGTTCTCGTCAACACTCTCACCTGTGTTAACAAGAGAATCACTGACATGTCAGCTGGTCCTTTTGTGGCAGGGCTGAAATGCAGTGGAAATGTTGGTTTTGGGATTAATTTCATTGTCATGGCAAGAAGGAACTTTGAATTAATTGCAATTCATCTGATCACTCTTCATGACATTCTGGAGTAAATACAAATTGCCATCATAAAAACTGAAGCAGCAGACTTCGTGAAAACCAATATTTGTGTTACTCTCAAAACTTTTGGCCATGGCTGTATGTACTGAGCCCTTGTATCTATCTGGAAAAGTCTTAAACAATTTAACATTGTTTCCAGTAGACAGAGGTGGGTGTTATCTTCCCTGTGCATGAGACTGCCTGGGAAGAATGTCCAGCCCTTGGCCACTCCCAGTTAAGGGGGTGTTATCTTCCCATCTCCCATCTGGAATACTTCCAATAGACCTGTTCCAGGGGCTGGCTGCTCTCTCTGACTAAAAATGGGCTACACAAGTAGGCAGCTAGACCCTGGGTCAACAGTTCCTATGCTGCAGTTGCCAGCTCTTCCTGCACCTCATGAGTTAAACCACACAATAGGCTGCTTGTTAAAACTGGGTACACAAGGGCCAATATATTTGGTGCCCGTTGGCCAGTGATATGTCTGTGCATGACGTTGTTCACAGACATATTGCATTGGCTGTGCTGCACAGCCAATGGACAGATATGTCTGCAGACATATATGTCCATTGGCAATTGTATACGGGCGGTCTTCAGACCGCGCGTACACATGCAGTTGGAGGCACGGGGAGGGGGCGGACATGCTCCCACCGCCAGGCAGCTTGGAAGATGATGGCCGTTCAGTGTGTATGAACGACCATCATCTACAGATAAGTTCAGTGTGTACCCAGTTTAAGTCTCTCAATCAGCTCACTTAGTGCAGCTGCTGGGTGGAGTCACTTTGGGGGTTTAGTGCTGCCACTCACTGGGCTTCCAGAGTTGGAGACCACCGGTGGAATGGAAAACAACAACCAGCAGCCCATGGAGAGCTCCAGACTCCAATAATCACCAGGGATAAATGTACAGTGCATTTTTCTTTAAGATAAATAAAATATTGTTTGGCTCTACCACTGTACATTATATATTTGTATACATTTTATTCTTAAACATAAAACTATATTTTATAATACATGATGTCCTATATACTGCACACACTGCTACTGGTTGCAGTTCTAAATCCACATTGCAGGGAAAGGGGGGGGGGTCAGGTACCAAACAAATATATTTTAGTCAATGTAATAGACAAAACCAGCGCTAATGGCTGCCAATCAAAGAATATGTACAAAAAGAAGTGCAGCCCTGTCACCCACCACATAACTGAACCTAAGGGTGACATATAGGCATAATTTACTTCATTTATTTTTTGCTGAACTTCTCAATAAGAAACTTTTGGCCCATGTATGCCGTGGTAAAAATGCTGATACTCTCGGGCACCGTGATTCAAAAAAGTTTGGGAACCACTGAGTTATACTTTTAAAACAAGCCACCAAATAGACACTTTAAGAACACTAGTCCCCGTGCCTTGTGCCCAAACATGTCCCCTTTCACTTCCAGCACCTTAGCTGCAGGATTCAATCTGGTGTGACGGCATCAAGTGCAATTTTAAATTATTTTTGTAATTGTACTCTCCACTGGTGCGCTGCACCAAGGGTTAATCATCTGAAGCTGATAAATATTTGCTTAGTAAATAAAGCATTTATATTTTAGGTTTAATTATTTTTTTAAAAAACATTCCCGTTGTACACATTGGAGGCTGCCAGTCAATGGGAGGAGCCAATATAAAGGAGAACAGCCATCAAACCAATAGGCAGTGAGGTCCACTGGTTCCTTCAGATTTGATAGGGTTACTAGTGATGTTGTATCTCAAAGAAAATTAAATAGTATTGCTACCTGAGCTTAAAATGATATCATAAGATGTGGACATGATCATGATTTTGAAATATATTTTATTTCAAAATTATTGTATGAATCTTATTTAGGAGCTGTCAAAGTTCTTATTAATTCAGGATAATAAACCTGTAGTCTTTTATTTATTTATTTATTTTAATTATTAACAGTTGCTTATATAGCGCAGCATATTCCGTTGCGCTTTACAATTGGAAACATTTATAGAACAAAACAGGGTAATAACAGACAGACACAGAGGTAAGAGGGCCCTGCTTGCAAGCTTACAATCTATAGGGAAATAGGCATTGATACACAAGGATAGGTGCTATATATATATCGCAATTTGGTCCGGCTAGAATGCAGAGTTTCTTGGTGGGCTGCATGATCCAGTCACACAGGAATGTCGGCCAAATGTCAGGAGTATGTGAAGGAAAGACAATATGTGAGGTTATGTGTGGACTGTGAAAGGGGATGTAATAAGACATGGAAGCTATGAAGGTTATGTGGTCGGTCCTGGAATCTGATAAGCTTGTCTGAAGAGGTAAGTTTTCAGGGAACGCTTGAAGGATTGAAGACTAGAGGTAAGTCTTATTGTGCGTGGTAAGGCATTCCATAGAGTGCGTGGAGCCCGAAGAAAGTCCTGTAACCTTAAATGGGAGCAAGTAATGCGCGGGGATGAGAGATGCAGATCTTGTGCTGAGCGGAGAGGTCGGGTTGGGAGATATTTTGAGATGTATGTTGGTGTAATTTGGTTAATGGCCTTATGTGTAAGTAACAGTATTTTGTATTGAATACGGTAGAAAACCGGCAACCAATGGAGGGACTGACAGAGCGGGGCAGCAAACGAACGTTTGGCAAGGAAGATAAGCCTCGCAGCTGTGACTTCTGATAGCCACGCCCCAACTCTTTGTCTGCAGCGGGAGACTATACATAAGCATACACAGAGTATGGTTGAAGTATATCTGAACATTATTGTACAAAGGTGTGGTATTTAAAGGTTATTTTAACATGGGTGCTATGGAACAATGAAGTCTGCCTACTACACACTTCTTCTGGTTAAATATCCTAACCAATCATTTCATAGTGCATGTTCTTAATTAACAAATATAAAACAAACTGAGTTGATAAATTCTAGTAAACACAAGATATCTTATGTCAGAAATTAACTCCCAGAAACCCATAAATCAAGAGCTTGTGTACATCAAAGCATGGTTATCAGTGAAACTGTGCCTGTCTCTGCCTTTTCCCAGAGAAATTCAGCATTTGAAATAACTTACTGGTTCAAGAATAAGACAAAATAGTTCTATATTAACAAGATGGTGTCTTTGAACAAGATGGCGTCTCTGAAAAAGATGGCGTCATATCCTGACTTTAACAGGGCTAATGCAGGAAATGGACTCGCACTACATCTGGCCCAGCATCATTTCTGAAAGACCTCTAGACGGTATTATCAAACCCATGAAAGGAAAACGCCACAGGCACAGGGTCAAAAAATGT
The DNA here is from genome assembly GCA_031769625.1 of Taudactylus pleione. Lineage (NCBI taxonomy): Eukaryota > Metazoa > Chordata > Amphibia > Anura > Myobatrachidae > Taudactylus > Taudactylus pleione. The sequence continues at coordinate 4,186,641 of JAUIMM010000932.1, read as the reverse complement.
GGAATGGTAAAATGTCTCTCACACATTAAGTGCCTTGGACGTGTCAATGTTGATCCTGCATTATATGGTTTGTCCTTAGTATTGAGGTGAGGGAACAGTAATGCCGTTTGGCTGTGCAGTCGTCTCATTATAGAGAGATGGAAGAGAAACAGCTGCGAGAAGCCAATTAAGGCTGCTTGGACAAAATGAGCAGCAGAGGTTCATGCAAAGTGACAAAGGAAAAAACTTTCAAAAGGTTCCTATCAATCTGCACAAAGACATTAAACAAGGCTGTAAAACATGAAATCCTACATATCATTGCAACCTTTTTGGCTGAGGCCATATAAAATATTATACACAGTAGAACAGGTATACGGAATATAGGTACATTTTATATACGCTGGTAACACTGAGCTATATATCCACATAGCCTGAATATAATGTAGTTTATACTTTATGAAATGGCATAAAAAATATTTTTCCACTGTCTCAACATACACAGGGTGTAAATAATATTAGTTTCATTAGGTGTCACAATATAAGAATCAAAGAGGGTGTAAATTGCTCACCGGTGTACAATTTTTCACTCATCTCCCCGTGCTCTTTTTTTGCCTCTCTCTTAAATATCTTCAGTGATCCAGAATCTCTTTACCATGCACCTGCGAAATGCGTTAGTTTGACAAACTCCCTTTTTATTATCAAGTCTACAATTTTATATCAGTAAAAACATTGATTGGAAACAAATCCTTCGCTGTAGCAATTTTTTGTTACTTTGGACACAAACTCCTACCACTGTAGCCACCATTTTGAGACTGCAGGTGCTGGAGTGCCAGCCACTGCTGGTCCCTGCTGTTTACTGCCTCAGTCCTATCGCACACTTTTTCACTCCTGTATTACCTTCAGCACCTGCTTTTGCTTTGTGCTCTTTGGAGTGATGACTGTTCTATTGGATCCCTCTGTGTAGTGGAGACTGGCTTGTGCCTCTGGTGGGCTCTCCTTCATTTGTCTTTCCTGCTCGTCTGACCCTCCTCCGGGCAGACAAGCTTAGTCTCCACCTGTGTCTGCCGTGCAGGTGGATATTTCCTTGCTTTGCCATGACCTTCAGAAAATTAGGGAGAGTTTGGGAGGCCAAACACCGGATCTCACTACTTCCATGAAAGACCAACTGTCAAACTTGTCCTCTGAGATGGCCACCTACAAATCTAAGTTATCGGAGCAATTTACATTGTCTTTGCCGTAAACCATTTCAAATCTACAGATTCCAAGGGTACAAATGGGGGAGCATGTAGTCCCTTAAGAACCAAAGACAAATCCCACGATGCTAGCGGTGGAACAAAAAAAAGGCAGAATTCTAATATCTGGTAATGACGCAATATTCCTCTGGAACCAGACTGACACTTTCAAAGTGGCCAGACGGAGACCACGGTCTAAACCCACCTGGAGAAATGCCAGTATCCTGGAAATCCTGAACACCGTAGGATCATACTTTCTGTGAGCACACCACTGACCAAAAGAATGCCAAACCCTGTAAAAGATGAGGGCAGAAGCAGGCTTTCGTGCCCTAAACATTGTCTTAATTACAAAACTTGAAAAACCTTTTGCTCTTAAGATGGAAGATTCAAGAGCCACGCCATCAAAGCCAGACGAGGTAAGTCCAGATGCCGGCAGGGACCCTGCATTAGCATATCCTGCCATAGAGGAAGAGGATACGGACTGTCTATGGACATATTCTGTGCGTCGGTGAACCAGTGACGTCTGGGCAAAGCCAGAGCTAACAGTATTACTGTTCCGCCTTCCTGCTTAAATTTCCTGAGAACTCTTGCAAGGTAAATCGGGGGAAAGATACACCAACATGAAGACCCATCTTACTGCCAGTGGGTCCACAAAGGCTGCTGATGGGTCTCTGGACCGGGACCCGTAGCTGGGGACCTTGTGGTTGTGATGTGATGCCATGAGATCTTTTTCTGGCAGACCCCATTTGTTTACCAGAAGCTGAAAAACCCCAGATGGAGAGACCTCTCTGCGTCGTGTATGTCCTGGAGACTTAGGAAGTCCGCTTCCCAATTGAGTACTCCCAGTATGAATATTGCCGAGATGACATTCTGCCCAAATCAGAACCCTTTTCACCTCCTTCATGGCTGCGTAACTTCTTGTGCCTCCCTGATGATTGAGGTCGCCCACAGTTGTCACATTGTTGGACTGGACCTGGACCGGCTTGCCCTGAAGTAGGTCCTGTGCCCTGATAAGTGCTTTGTATACTTCTTGCAGTTCTAGAATGTTTATTGGCAGATGACTTTCCTGATTTGTCCATCTTTCCTGGAAGGTGTGATGACCTGTCACTGCTCCCCATCTGTGAAGACTGGCATCTGTGGTGAGCATACCCCAGAGAGACCACTTCTCGGACCCAGGCATCTATTGTTTGATGCCAACAATCCGTAAATTGAAGAAGTTGGCCTCTCACCCTGGAATCCCTCAGGAGGAGGCCCGCTACATCAGGCAGAGGGGTTTATTATCCGGCTGAGAAACTGGACGTCTTGCCAGCCCAGACCTCTTAGTTTGTCGCCTTGATATTATGCGAAAAACAGACGTCTTAGAGGAAGGCTGTTCCCTTGCTCGTCCCTGAGAACCAAAGTACCGAAAAGAAACCTTTCTAGACTTTATAGTTGCCGTAGATGGCAGACCTGCTGATTTTGAAGCCGCCAGAGTAGCTATTATTTTATCCAATTGTGCTCCAAAAAGCACCTTTCCATAGAAAGGTAAAACCTCTAGCGCTCTCTTTGATCCTGTATCAGCTTTCCAGGATCTTACCTAAAGGGCCTTGTGTGTCAATATTGAAGCTGCTGATGCTTTAGAAGCTAAAATTCCAACATCTACAGCAGCTCCTCCCAGATAGGAAGCCGCTTCACATATATGAGAGATATACATCTATTCTCTGGTAGCATTTGGTCAAAAATTTTCCAATGCTCCCATCCATTCTTCAACCGCTTTGGCTACCCATGCTCCAGCCATAGCTGGACGAGTAACAGCTCTAGATGAATTAAAATTATTTTTTCATCAAGACAAAATCTTTTTAATCCACGGAATGCTTCAGGGAAGATGCCGATGGAACAGGCAATGTAGAATGTTTTATCAAATGCGTTATATGAGCATCCACAGTAGGAGGTACTTCCCGCTTAGCACATCTAGAAGGCGGGAAAGGATACAACAATGTTTTTCTCTAATTCACTTAAAAACGTTTGTCAGGGTTACCCCATGCTTCATCCATAAGCTCAGTGAGCTGTTCAGATTCAGGGAACTCCGTTTTGACCAGTGGATGTTCCTTCTCTGGTGAGGGCAGTTAAATCAATCCTAGACATTCAGGATTGATTTAACTGCCCTCACCAAAGGAGGAACCTCCACTTTGGACAGATGGTTGTCCTCCCCCGAGCTAGACCCTGGAGAGGTACCTTGCGCAACATCTGAATCCTCTGATGTGTTGAGAAGACTGATAAAAAGATAACTTGCACTTAGGCACTTTAGTAACTACCGATCTGTTATCAAGATTAGATGGTGCCATACCTTGACTAGAATGGCCATAAACATCCTTCCAGGAAGGATGCATAGGAGGCGCAAACATAGCATGCTGTGGACACCCCATCCAAGGAACCATTGTGAGAGCAACCATATGATCCACAAATTGTTTTATTACCTGGGACAAAGAGGATACCCAAGAAGGTTCTTGTCCAGTGACAGGTAAACTGTACTGGTTTGGTGGCTCTTTACAACAGCCAACACACAATCCATCCTTAATCTCCTGAGGGGACAAATAACCCGTACATGATCTATATAAAACCAGCAGAGGGCTCCCCACTTCTGTATACCTTTATCTTTTGACATGTTCAAAATCTTAATAAATATGAAGTATTCAGAAAATTACCTCAACCCCAAAAGGATGGAGAAAAAACAGCGAGTTATAATTGACAGACAGAAATAAAAGACAGTGTCAATAAAGCAGCTAGCAAACAGTCACATACAATGCATATGTAATATAAACACCATCGACTCTAAATCAACTACAGACACAAAGGAATGGTAGGGTATAGAATACTATATACCTTAACCAAAGGAGAGGAATACAGGGAGACTGACCCAAACCCTCATGAGACCAACAGCTACAGGGCACACTGAGCGTCTCATATACACGTGGAGGGTAGGCGGAGCAACCCAGATGCGCAAAACCATTCGTAGGGAGTGCATCTGGGTCAGGGGAGGAGCTGCCGGGGGAGTGCCTACCTCCCCATGGCTGCGTTAATCAGTCAGGTACGCTGGCTCAAGGCAGCAGAAGTGTCTGCTGCCGATCCCCGGCATCAGATGGTCTAGTGAGAACGCTGACAATCCCGGGCCCTAACAGCAGCGGCTTCTGGTGCAACTCTTGACACCAGAAACAAGGACTGCAGCGCGCAATTTCCCATAAGCGGGGAATCACCTTACCTGACATCTCCGTACATCCGATTGCAGTCCAGGTCGCAGCATAGCGTCTAGCAAGCTTAGCCGCGACCCGCCGAAATCACCAGCTCAGTTACAGGTGTTGCAGCCTGGCGGAGGTAGACGGAGTCGCAGTACATGCGTCTTTATTCAGACGTTTAGTACTGAAAACCCAAAAAAACAACATAAAACTAAATAAAAGTTTAGGACTGCCAGAGCAGTCCCCTGTACAAAGATGCGTCTTGATCCTGCCGCATCAAACAAAACACTGAAGTCCTATGGCTAGGGGCGGACTATACATGGAGAAGGACCCAGTGCATCCCGGGAGCTGAAGCTTTAACTTTTTGGTGCCTCTTCTCCATCCATAATATCCCCATGGTATCCCTGTGGATCCCTATGAACTCTGAAGAAATATCTGTATCTTCTTCAGCACTCTCAGGTCTATATCGCTATAGATCGTATTGTTTCCTCATACATATGAGTTGATAAACGGGCAAGAGTTATAAGATTTGTATGCAAGGGGAGGGCGGGTGGACCCGGACGTTCCTCTATGGTGTAAGTGTGCTCACACTGAGCTGAGCATGCTCAACATTGACAATATTTGGCTACTGTATGGAGTCTCCTCTGGGGGACAGCTTTACACAGATGGCGCTTTAAAAATTTTTGCACAACTGCAAAACAACTACAGCCTCCCACATTCGGCCTTCTACAGATATCTTCAGCTTCCTAATGCTGTGTATGCTGTTTGGTAGCACATCTCCCACCGTTTCCCATTCCCCTATAAAGACCATGCTCCATTTACGAAACCAGTCCCTGTGTTCAGTATCAACAAAGTAAACCTGTAATCAATACACTTTTATTTGCTAACTTGCTCAAAGGCACACAAAAGGGTGGGTTTCTGAGTACCCAGAAATAGCCCCTAAAATGTTTTGCCGGCGATCATAGTCCCGATCCCTTGTGTCATTTTGCCGCATGACAGGTATATGGGGAGCGGCTATTTGACGCTATACTATGAAATGCACGAACTACGGCATTATGCAACTGGGCATGGCCGAACGATACCAAGTGCCTGCCCCCACAGCCATAAACGACCTGGCTCCTGCAGCATCTCAGTCTTTCAAAATGTGTGTGTGTGTGTGTGTGTATATATATATATATATATATATATATATATTATACACACACATATACACATACATATATACATATATACACACACACACACACACACACACACACACACACACACACACACACACACACAGTACCAGTCAAAAATTTGGACACCTTCTCATTCAATAGTTTTTGATCATTTAAATTATTTTCAACATAGTAGATTAAAACTGAAAACATCAAAACTAGAAAACACATATGGAATTATGTTGTAAACAAAAAAAGTGTTAAACAAATCAAAATATGTTTTCTATTTTAGATTCCTCAAAGAAGCCCCCTTTTGCTTGGATGACAACTTTGCACACCTTGGCATTCTGTCAATAAGCTTCATGAGGTAGTCTCCTGGAATGGTTTTCCAACAATCTTGAAGGAGTTCCCAGAGGTGCTGAGCACTTGTTGGCTGCTTCACCTTCACTCTGCGGTCCAATGCATCGAAAACCAGCTCAATTGGGTTTAGGTCGGGTGATTGTGGAGGCCAGATCATCTGACACAGCACTATCACTTTCCTTCTTGGTCAAGTAGCCCTTACATAGCCTGGAGGTGTGTTCGGGGTTATTGTCTTGTTGAAAAACAAATTGATGGCCCCAGTAAGCGCAAACCAGATGGGATGGCATGGCGCTGCAGAATGCTGTGGTAGCCATGCTGGTTAAGTGTGCCTTGAATTTTGAATAAATCACCAACAGTGTCACCAGCAAAGCACCCCCACACCATCACACCTCCTTCTCCATGCTTCACAGTGGGAACCACACATGCAGAAACCATCCGCTCACCTACACTGCGTCTCACAAAGACACGGCGGTTGGAACCAAAAATCTCACATTTGGACTCATCAAACCAAAGTACAGATTTCCATTGGTCTACTGTCCATTCCTTGTGTTTCTTGGTCAAAACAATTCTCTTCTTGTTGTTCATCCTCAGTAGTGGCTTCTTTGCAGCAATATGACCATGAAGGCCTGATTCACACAGTCTCCTCTGAACAGTTGATGTTGAGATTTGTCTGCTACTTGAACTCTGTGAAGACTTTATGTGGTCTCTAATCTGAGGTGCTGTTAAGTAGCGGTTTCTGAGGCTGGTAACTCTAATGAACTTATCCTCTGCAGCAGAGGTAACTCTTGGTCTTCCTTTCCTGGGGCGGTCCTAATGGTAGCCAGTTTCATCATAGCGTTTGATGATTTTTGCAACTGAACTTGAGGATGCATTCAAAGTTCTTGAAATTTTCCCTATCGACTGACCTTCATGATGGACTGTCGTTTCTCTTTACTGAGTTGAGTGGTTGGTGCCATAATATGGATTACAACAGTAGTCAAATAGTGGTGTCCACTGTGTACTAACCCTACCTCAGCACTACACAACTGATGGTCTCAAACACATCCAGAAGGCAAGCCATTCCACAGATTGACTCTTGACAAGGCACACCTGTTAATTCAAAACCATTCCAGGAGACGACCTCATGAAGCTGATTGAGAGAATGCCAAGAGTGTGCAAAGCTGTCATCAAAGCAAAATGGGGGCTACTTTGAGGAATCTAAAATATAAAACATTTTGATTTAACACTTTTTTGTTTACAACACAATCCCATATGTGTTCTTTCATAGTTTTGATGTATTCAGTATTAATCTACTATGTGGAAAATAATTTAAACAAAAAACATTGAGTGAGAAGGTGTCCAAACTTTTGACTGGTACCGTATATACTGTATACCTTTTATACCTTTGTGTGTGTGTGTAAATATATATATATATATATATATATATATATATGCGCAAGACAAGGGTACTGTTTATAGCGCTACACCAAAAAATATCTCTGTGTATATGTCCTTTAAATTGATGTCTTCCAAAAATACACTCCCCGTATGACAGGTGGCCGACAATTTTCTCCTGAGAGACTGTTGCTGTATCGTCTCAAATGGTAGTAGAGTTTCTAAAAAGGAGGTGAGAAAAGGTGCTCTCTGGTGTAGTGTTTTAGAAATATCTGAATATTGAAGATAAGTATTAAAAGCACCTTCATCAATTAATAAACAGGCATATCAGGGGTCTTTTTATGGAGCCAGCGTGTACTCGTTCTCAATATGAATCCCAATATCGGCAGATAACTTTATCAGATGTGCCTCGGAATTCTGAACAATCACTTAGGTTCTGCTCCTCCCCGTACATTCAATGGTGGAACATGTAGGTATATAGAAGGAATTGCGCTCTTAAAATGCCATATTTTTTTGAGATTTTATTGCCACATAATAAACAGACAAAAAGACAATAAGGTTTTTACATTAAAAGTAGGTAGGTCTCTAGAGAGACCGTAGGCATGGGATAACCGCACAGCACCTCAACGCGTTTCGTCACTTAGACCCAGCTCACTGGGTTGGACTTCGTCACACACACACACGCAAAGGGGAAGGCACTCCATAAACAATACCGTCTTGCCATGACGGTGCACTGCTTGCAAATAGGATAACCAGCATTTAGAAGCGGCGTCTATCTGGACTTCAGGAAACATTACACAAACCCATCCTGTATTCCAACATTTCAGACCTTAGACCTTCATCAGGGAAAATACAATGCAAGTAAATTCCAAGACTATGGAATACAGGATTGGTTGTGTAATGTTTCCTAAAGTCCGGATGAGTGCCGCTACTCCATGCTGATTATATATGCTTGGCTTTTTATTTTTTATCTATATAAACATGCAAGTAGCCCCCCCCCCCCCTCCCCATGAATTCTGCAGTTGCCCCTGCTCTTTCCCAATGTCAGACACTGAAGCCAAGACTCCTTTGTTGATGAGGATTGAACAGTGTTAATCGCAATCTGTAAAGCAAATACTTTATTATTACAATAATGACAGCAAACATAATTCAAGGTAAGTATTTTATTATCAAAATTATTACATCTCTTCTGAAGGATCAAATGTTACATCATTGTGTAAAAACTCCACGTGTGTGATGATAGCGGCAGGCTCCATTCTGTGACCTTGCGCCACAGGCCCGTCTGTGTAAATGTGCAACCAAATGCAAACCATGTTAACTCATTAATGAGGCATCTGGCCATGTCGCGAGGCCCATCAGAAAGTGGAGGCTTGCAATACAGACCCTGTGATGTTTATACACGCATAATATACAGTATACAAGACCCAAAACAAGGGTGATGTGGTTTCCATCCCTAACCAGTCTCACAGTTGTACAAGTTGTTTTTTCTTGGAGGGGAGGGGAAGGGGAGATAAGAGGCAATTAAAAAAAAAAAAACTTATTTTTGCTTTAAATCTTCGTAAAATCTCTTTTTCCACTATTCGAAGGGACAATACTCACCAGCCACCGAACAAAAATAAAATAAAACAAACAAAAAAAAGGACAACTGCTGATTAGAGATCTGGAAAGAAAAGAATGAAGTAGGGTGGGGGTGAAAGACGGGGGAGAGGTAAAGACTCACAGCATTATCTTGTTTGAAAACAAAATGAGTCAATGTAGCACCGTGGATTATAACTTCCGTATTACTAGCTAGCCTACAATGCTTATAGCAGAATATAAAATTAAATAAAAATCAACTGCCAGTTATTAAAGTAAACAAGGTTAAGGACATCGGATAAAGTTTTTTTTTACTTAGGGGGTGGGGAATGTTAATATGCAACTTTTTGATAGCTTTCCCCCAGCCAAGTTTTAAAAAAAACAAACAAACCAAACACAACCTTATGATCAAATGGCTGGTGCCAAAAAAATTAGCTGTACGGAGTATTCAAAGAGTCAAATAAAACATTGATTACTTCCAATTTTTACTATAAATGTATGGCAGATAAAACACCAAAACCTTTTATTCATTTAATTTCTTAATTTTGAAACTAAGGACTTTTTTTTATTGCCATCGGTCTTGCATACATGCAAACCAACGGAGTAAGATTATTTTATGAAGCAATCGGCTTTGTAGATTTGTTTGCTTTTTTTTTTTTCTCCTTAAAAGAAAAGGAGGAACTGAGTGTTACAGGCCGCTGCTTCGCTAATAGATCAGTGACTCTCAGGGACAGCATCTGTGGTGTGATCGCTTGGAGCTACGTTCATCGTTCAGCGAAGAAAAGTGATAGCGAGAATGCAAAATTCTGCGTCCCTCTCTGAACACTCTTACCCTGTCTGCTCTTTATTCAGAAGGCCGACAGTTGATCTGCTTTCACCAAGCCATAAACGCAGCTCAAAGCGAACGTACCACGGATGTAGGAGGGTAAAACACCTGTGTGTATGAAACCTGTTCGATGTCAGAACTCATAAAGCAGTATTTTATGCTGAGATATTACTTGGAAATCGGCTCAGCAACCCGTGGCAAACTGTAAGCTGTTAAACCGTCGGCCTACAACAGCTGGAGAGCCTTCACTTGCTTAGCCTAATGTATGCTGCAATATAATATGGGGGACAAGCTGGGATACAGGACTAGGATCGTCACTTAATTGATGGGAGTGCACCTGTTACCTTTCACTGCTCCCAATGAACAGCTAAGGCTTTATCGTCATGAACACTGCACTCACTTATATACAGGTGGCACGCACTACACAGGTAACAGCGACGATATACGCAACATTCAATGTGTCAATAATCCGGTGCAAATATTTTGCAGCTAACGGGATCGGCCTCCACGTAGCACGCAGATTCTACGTTGTCGGGAGCCCCATCAGAAGTGTAAAATATAGCACAACATTTAAGCACAAAACTTTAAATTAAAAAAAAAAAAAAAGAAAGAAAGTTTGTTTTTCCATATAAAAATATAGGTATCATTATGATGTCCATTACTATACAGCATAGTACAATGCAGCATTTACTTGGAACATGAAATCCTGCTATAGAGTTTACAGTTGGTACAAGATGATCAAGCATATATATACAGCCCATCTGTCTACCATCCATGCTTAGGCTCTACAGTAAATGACATTGGTCTACAAATGTTTAATCATGACAAGTCTGCTCTATATTTACAGCAGGTGTGGTTACTGGCACCTCCAGAACTTGATATAAAAAAAAAAAATATATGTATATATATATATTTATATATTTATAAACCCAATTCTGGAAGCAGATAAAACAATTTAGACTGCAGACTCGCTGTGTGCTAAAGTGACATTGAAGAACTAGTACGGGAATGGCTCACATTAAACATGGAAGCCAGGAGATGTCACGCAGCAGTGACCACCTGAATTTTCATGCAGGGTTTTCAGTTTTGCCAGATTTTAAACCCTAATGGAATTTGAGCGTATGACACGGCAATTAATATTCCCAGCACTTTTGACACGATCCCAGCAGCCATGTAATACACGGCTTTGCCTGGGTTTTTAACTCCCCTCCCAAAATAAAAACAAAACAGTCACTTCAGATTTCCTCCAACAATAATTACACGGTCATCATCCCAACTGGCAGTGGTGGAGCCCGAAATACAGGAACGGAAGGACAGATCGGTGTAGGCCAGGATTGACCGGCCAACCAAAGGGTACGATTGTGGCCTTTTTCTTGCCTTCCTCGGACCACTACCCCCCCCCCCCCCAAAAAAAAAAAAAAAAACCTGTTATAACCCGATGCTACAAATATAGGTGCTTCTTTAGACCCCCTTCTCCCTACCCCTTTAATTCAACCTTAAATTTTAACCATTTATTTCTTAATCATATAAAAGTTGTCCTTACTGCACAAGTGACTCTACAGGAGATTTCTGGTGATACAGACAGAGAAACCAAGTTAATTCGGATGATACTGAAGGTTTACGCGACTATCATTTTGTGATTTTCCAAGTTGTTTATTCTTCTTGCAATGTGAGTGCAGGGAAAAGGTGCTGGTGCCACCAGCAAATTTAAGCCGCCTCTAGCTCGAGTCCGAGAGCCATGCACCAGGTGACACGGGCTGACATAAGTTCTATCCTGTTCTCTTTAGCAGTTCCTAGGAAAGGCCCGTTTGAGTTTTTACTCCTGAGGCTTGCATCTGCTGCAGCCGGTACTGGTGAACGGTAGATCCGCGTTGCGGATAATGCTGCGGGCTGGAGACAGCGGATATCCTGGAGCTCGACACTGTTATAGTTCTCGAGTCTGATCTCGACCCTTGTGGGGTGGAGGAGGTGCTAGAAGCCCCAGTGCTGGCCTGTGAGTCCGAAGGTACAGAGTCTGTCCTGAACAATTGGGCTGGACTTGCCTCGCGGCTGGGGCCTCGATGATGGAAGCTTTTCCTTGGCTGACCCATGCCAGCATTGCTTCCATAAAGCTGCTGGCTGCTGTAAAACCCAGAGCTTCCTGAACACTGAGCACTGGGGGAGTCTGTGGAAGCGATATGGGAAGGACTTGAATAGGAAGCGGAAATGACAGAGGTCTCTGCGTGGCTGTGCGGTGTCCTCTGTGGTGTCCTATAGCTGTATCCGCTAGGCTGAGCAGCAGGTCCACGGAACGGGGATGAACTTTGAGAGAGGAGGTTGATCGGCTCTGACTGAGGACTGTCGCACTGTAGGAACTGAAAGCAGAAGGAAACAGCAGACTGAGAGGCGTGTAGGCAATTTATATAATAAATAGTAGACTGTAAATAGGTCATATTAAAAACGCATGGAAGGTGGGATCTGCAAACCCCGAATCAAGAGCAAGAATACAAGACTCTACATAGTTATTCCAGAATAAGTAGTGAGGGCAAAAGGACAAACGTTTTAAGACGTTAGAAAGAATCTGTCACCTCCGTTATTTTTACCTGGTAGTTATATCTGGACGGGCTGTAAACGGTTGGTCCTTTAGCCATGCTCAGCGTCTCGGTGTCTCCATCCTCTGCGAGTGAAAAGAAGAATAATTACACATGAAAAATGAAGAGAATAGAAGAGGGCATTGGGTCTGATAATATAAGGCCAATGACCGTTGCTGATGGAAATGAACACGACAAGGAAAAAATATATTTTTTAAATACAGATGTGTATACAGTGTTGCTGCACTTGCGCCAAACTGCACTCTTGGCACGTCGGTTCCTGTGCGACTCAGCTTGCGCCGAGCATCTTTCTTCGCTTGACTGTCTTAGATGCAATGGAATGGGACAAAACCGCTACACGAGACTGTGCCGATTAATTCAACATGCGTCACTTGTACATCTGAGAGCGAATGAGTCTGAATCTGTATACAAAGTGCTACGGATGTGGCGGCAACAAGTTTTTTTTCAAGCTAAGTTCCGTCTGCGACTTTGAACATATTTAAAACTAATTGCTGTGAGGTTAAAGTCGCAGCGCGATGTCGCTGTTACAGACAGAGTGGTGTTTTGCTGCTGCGTCTGTGATGCGAGGAAGACGTAAGTTTAAAGAAAAAGTTGATAAGCTACATCGCACGGCTTGGCTCACTTGTGTCGCATGGACAAATTAAGGCTAGGTGTAGGAGGACATCTGTGATAACCAGGTTTCGTATGAAATCCCAGCTGTCGGGATGCCCCTGGTCAGAATACAGACAGCGGCATGCCGACAGCCAGAATCCTGACACCCATAGGGAAGACAGGTATTATTCTAACCCCTACCCTAACCCTCCCTCCCCGGTGCCTAACTCCCCCCCCCCCCCCCCCCAGTGCCTAAAAACCTAACCTCCCCCCCTCCCCACACCCTAAACCTAACCTCCCCCTCCTTAGTGCCTAAAAACCTAACCTCCCCCCTCCCCACACCCTAAACCTAACCTCCCCCTCCTTAGTGCCTAAACCTAACAACCCCCTCCCTAGTGCCTAAACCTAACCTCCCTGCACCTTAATCCTAACACTCCCTCCCCGATGCCTAACCTTCCCCCTAATGCCTAACCCCGCTACCTAACCCCCAGATACTTACCTTCGGGAAGCCAGTGTTCGGGATACTGGTGCCGGGATCCCGACCTGTCAAGATTTCGGCGCCGGTATTCAGACCGTCGGCATCCCGCACGCCAGGATGCTGACTACATCCCGTGATAACCAAATCCTAAAAGCGAAGAATAGTCTCTAAGGGCCGAATTCAATCCAGTGCGATGATGAACAGCATCGGGAGGGAGCTCCTGGGGCTATTCAATACACCGTGCTGTTTGGACAACTAAAGGATTTCTTCTCGCAAACGAGGATGCGAGGCGAAATCTGACAAAAGTGCCAGGTGCGCAGCTATTTGCCAGCTTAGCACGGCGCTAACAGCTGCGCGCCCGGCACTTGAGAATGCCGGTTAACCTGGGTGTTAAGGCACGGTGAGTCGCGAGAACCAGCATTCTGTGACTTATCCGATTCCCGACAAGGTAAACAGCGCAGTGTATTGTATAACTGTGGGGGCTCCCTCCCGCGACTTTTCATTATCGCACTGAATTGAATTCGGCCCTAAGAAAGGGGTTTTATATCTGTATTCCTCTGTGATTAAAGAAAACCAAAAAAGTCTGGCTGATGTGACATAGCAAGGCGTTTTTGTGTAAGATGTTGCACAACAAGCACATTCTGGACTAGTACTGCAAATGCAGCGTGTGCTGCCCCCTCTGTTCACTTGTTAACACTGCACAATAAAATTTATTTAAAAAAAAAAAAAAACAAGACTTTATAAGAATCCCTTGAAATGTTGATGAATACCTGATTCTCGGTCCAGACTGCTCTCCCTGGAAGGTGATAGTTCCCCTCTGTGTGGCACTTTGACCCCACTACGCAAAACTCGCTCCAGGAATCCCTGTCCCTCACGTAGCCTCTCCACCGATGTTGGAACCATCCTGTTAATGACGAAAAATATATACATGAAACAGGATCAGACACTTTCATTCCACCCATGTGACTTCAGGTTAATTTTCACGATCTGTTTAAAGGTTCAGATGCGGACGCTAATGCAATCGCGATCCTGTACGCAGCTGCTGTGCGAAAATAATCTAAAGCGTGAGGCCGCCTGGAAATGTATTGAGACGCCCACCGGCCCAAGCAAATGCGTGCAAATACGCAGTGCAGATCGCAGCTCCTTCGATAATCGACCATCTGAGTAACGCTGCGGTTGCGCAATATGGGCGAGAGAACGGAGACGCTGGCTCCATATTTTCTGCGGACGGGGATTATAGATGTAGTCAGATACACGCCCCAAAATCGGTCACCACACGCTTGTGTTTTTTTTTCACTACTCGTCTTAACTGACCCGTAACAGTCCCTGAATGTCAATTACTTTGCGATTAAATCCTCAATGCGAGTGATAATCGTAAAGGTGCAACGGTGACGCAAGCGTAGTCGACAGTTAATCGTTTAACTGCGTAAATATTGACACTGCGTTCACATCTGAATCCCTTGTGCACTGATCTCCGGGATCCCTCATTCAGAAGCAGTCAGCCGCAAGAGACATTTATGTACTAAGGAACCTGCAACCTCACTGAGAAATGAAAATTGATCCTATATAATACCAGTTGCCTATATAGCACCAGCGTATACAGTTGTGCTTTACGAGTGTAAAACAAGCCTGGGTAATGTTAAATAAATATACTGCTAGCAAGTGCACTCAATCACAATTTAACGTTACATCCCAGGGAAAGCGTTTGCTATCACGGATGTAACGGACGTAACACTTACCACCTGCTGCTGATGTTTTCGCTTTGCTTGCAGTGTGATGTAGAGCTAATTGTCCTCATCTCTGTCGGACTGATATCCTCAACCTGAGGCATGGAAGGATGGGTGGGAGAGGAGAAGCCGCTTTGTGGGGAAGATGGGGCTTGGAGCTGCAAAGCACCTGACAGGTCTGTGTCGGATATGGACCCGTTGCTGCTCTGGCGGGTCGGGGTCCCAGCGCAGCGTATCAGGTCCCTGCCGGGAGAAGATGGCACCTCCTTGGCTTCTTGTTTCCGCTTCCGATACTCTAACAGAGAAACCTATCGGAGGACAGATGGGAAGAGTAAATGCAGATGGAACGGCCAGCATGGTATTAACATTCCCCGTGCTACCATCAAGGCGAGCCTAGTCATTAAAGGGCGCATAAAACACTGTATAAGCGACACATCGTCATTACAGCACAGCAGGTGCAGAATAGCAGCCCCTGACCTGTGAGGCTGTCCTGCTGATGCTTATCAATGTCAGTGATGAGCTGGGAATATGTACTGTACTACCAGAATAATGGACACGTGAGATGCTGATGACCCCGCTCTTAGTGTTCATTCTAGCACCCTGCACCTGTCACAACCCATGCAATTCATCTTTCTTGCCTGGGGTGTCGCTCTTGTGCTTCTAGCAAATTCAGCTGATGCCACAAACTACTGATATACAGATCAGAGTGTGCTAGAAGCACCAGAGCAGAGACAGACACAGGAACTGCACGGGTTGTGACAGGAGCAGGGTGCTAGAAGGAACACTACTCCTTCATGCTAAGGTCAAAAGCAACGGTAGACCACCTCATTGGGGATGGGGGTTCCACGGGCATCCGTAGTGCCTCAAGCCAGGAGCATGCCCAATTAGAAGCAAGTTTTACCGCATGGGGAAAAGTCCCAGGTTTAACGCCCACAGCTATTAATTTATTCTGCATCATGTCTGTACAGTGCTAGAATCTATGGCTTCCCTGTGCGTTACATCCAAGAGGGTGCGGTAACCCATAGGGTCCGTGTACAGTGCTAGAATCTATGGCTTCCCTGTGCGTTACATCCAAGAGGGTGCGGTAACCCATAGGGTCCGTGTACAATGCTAGAGTCTATGGCTTCCCTGTGCGTTACATCCAAGAGGGTGCGGTAACCCATAGGGTCCGTGTACAGTGCTAGAATCTATGGCTTCCCTGTGCGTTACATCCAAGAGGGTGCGGTAACCCATAGGGTCCGTGTACAATGCTAGAGTCTATGGCTTCCCTGTACGTTACATCCAAGAGGGTACGGTAACCCATAGGGTCCGTGTACAATGCTAGAATCTATGGCTTCCCTGTGCGTTACATCCAAGAGGGTGCATTTATAACGCAGACTTTTCCTTGCAGCTCCTGAGGCTGCGAGAAAACTGCACACAGCCTGCAAATGGAAAACACACACTGACCCGCAGAGACTTCTCGCCCTGGACAGTTTTGCATTTACCACTTGATGTGGGGGACAAATGTGTCTTAATGAACACCAGGTATAATACCCTACTGAACACTCAAAGTTTACCATCTTGGTATCATCCACGAATCAGTTTGTACCCCACATCCAAATCCTGTTACAAACATCTAAAGCTGGGTAAACACTTGCTGATGTGTGTACCCAGCGATGCGACGCCCGATATAACGGGCAGTCGGTACACACTGCACAATGCGGTGACCGCCCAATATGACAGGCGCCGGCTATATCCACTATGGTGGCGTTGGCATCTGGGTGGTTTTATAGGCCCTATATGCAGGCCGATGGAATGACCGCGATGGTTGACACGCAGGAGCGCACATGGTCGCGTATACTGGGTCCACACTGGCCGATATGTCATCCCAATGTGTGGGATCAGGCATCTACTGAGTGCCCAGCTTAAGAAACATTCCCAAGTTACGCCCATATTTTACACAAGACACTGATAAAACTTTAATTCACGCCCTTAACATCTCCCACACGGACTATTGCAATAGTCTACTTATTGGTCTTCCCCCTGACCAGACACTCACTCCTACAATCTATTTTGAATGCAGCAGCTGGACTGATTTTCCTCACAAAATGTTATTCAACCGTTGCTGTGCCGTGCCAGACCTTATGTTGGAAATCTGTATTTTACTAAACCCAATATAAAATTCTTCTAAAATACTAGGCCAGTAACTAACCCTATATTAACATTCATCTCTTTGTATCAAATATTTCCCAACTTGACCGTTGTGCTCGGAGCAAGATCGGAGTCTCTCATCCACAATTATTTCCGATTTCCCATTCACAGTAAAGGGGCACATCCACTAGCAGACAGGGAACATTGTACTCGTGCAGTCGTTTCACAGTCTGTGCTTTGCCTACACTGAACGATCAGTTGTTCAGTGTAGGCACCCTCCCTCATCCCTGAACATGGGCAGTCTGTCGTTATTGGCAGGTCGACCAGCATGTTCGGGCGATGGTAGATGTCAAAAACGACCAGCGGGAGCGAGCATCGCAGGTAGTTTTTGACATTTGCATATCCGATTTATACCCGATTAACGAGCGATTGAACGAGAACGATGTCATTATCATTCAATCGCTCTGTAGAATCGGGTAGTGCACAGGTTCTCAAACTCGGTCCTCAGGACCCCCAAACAGTGCACGTTTTCCATGTCTCCTCACAGAATCACAAGTGAAATAATTAGCTCCACCTGTGGATCTTTTAAAATGTGTCAGTGAGTAATGAGTACACCTGTGCACCTCCTGGGTAACCTGGAAAAAGTGACCTGTGTGGGGTCCTCAGGACAGAGTTTGAGAACCTCTGGGGTAGTGGATGTGCGCCTTTACAGAACTTTTTATTAGGCTGTACCCAGTCGGTTAATTTCCCTTCCTCTAACAACTTTCCCAGCAACCAAATTTTCAAGCAACCTGGGAACCTCTTCAGTCTGTTAACCTCTCTAGGCTATTTTATCAATTACCCTACTCTACACAGTTGACTCAAGACTTCTATTCTCTCTTTAAATGCTCCAAAAACCTAATCCCCAGACCAACATTGCTGTGTGACACTAAGGCCCGTATTCAATTTGAGGCGAAAAGTCCAGACTGGACTTTGCCTCATTCGCCCGTTTTCCAGGCAGAAAAATATCGCGCACGTTCCAGATTATCCCCATATTCAATTCCTATGTACGGGAAAACGGAACCTGGCGATGCGGCGAAAAAAACTGTAAATTTTTGGGAAATTATCCTTACCACCCCCTAAAAATGTCCAGACATGATCACTATGGGTAACCCCGTTTTTACCTGCTGAAGGGAAGTTGGGGCTTTAAATAGCCGAGGCAGGTGCATAAATGTGCCTGCGAAGAAGTGATGAAGAATAGCATTTAGGAATTTTTTGCGGGTAAAATAAGTATGCCCATCAAATTTGGGGTAGATGAAAATGGGTGCAAGCATATTTTTAAGTCTCTAACATGATTCTGCTGCATACTTTGGAACCCCTCTGGAATCTATTTCGCTACTTTAGGATTTGGTCCCCCATTTCTTTTTTTTTAACCCCAAAATTCAAGTTACATTTTTGGTGTGTCCCGTTGTTATTTATTTTATTTTTACTTTATTTGACACACATTCATTTTAGGGTACATTCCCAGGGGTGCAGGCTATTTTTTTTTTTAAGTCTGCACCCCTAAACCCCAATTCTGCACTATTTTTTCGCCAGCTAAAGGCTGGAGAAAAATTATCCCCGTTTTTTTACAAAGACTTTTTGCACCGGCGAAGTGTCTTTGTAATGGAATACGGGGATAATTACAATAGGCGAAAATCACGAGTTATCGCCTGTGATTGAATACGGGCCTAAGTACTTTATATCCTTGCAAACTTACCATTGTGCAATATCTCGTACTTACCCTCATGTATTAACCTCAAACTATCCTATAGATAGTAAGTTTGCAAGCTGCACCCTCAGATTTTTTTACTGCAGATGTGACCGCTTTATATACTACCATCAAACATGGACATTATATTAACGCAGTGAGGAAGGTATTAAATAAAATAAAAAATATCAAGGTCACAATATTAAAAGAACCATATTCTAGTAGATATCCCTCATTTTGAATTATAATGATTTTAACTTTTTAATATATATTCAATAGGTTGGAACAGCTACGGGTACCAGGCTCGCCCCAAGCTATGCTAATTTATTTATGGGATTCGTGAGAGAATACATTTGTTTGAGATGGATATGGCTTTGGGGTAATTTTGGTATCTTGGTGGAGAAAGAGAGATGATGGCCTATTTATATGGATCAGTAGTGAAGACGAATTAACAATAATACTTTTAACATTTTAGCAAATTTTTAGGATATAAAATTATATATATATATATATATATATATATATAATGAAGCAAATTAGGGAAGGCACCGGGGAATCTATTATTGCTATTTCGAAGGAGTGCCGGTCCTTTTGCAGCATATCATTTTTAGACACATACATAGCGGGTAAGAGAAGTATTGAACACCAACAGTTTTCTCAGTAAATATATTTGAAATGGGGCTATTGTAATGAAATTTTCACCAAATGTCAGCAGCAGCCCATGCAATCCACACATGCAAAGAAATCCAAACATAGATGTCCATAAATTAAGTTATATGTAATAATGTGAAATGACAAGAGGGAAAACGTATTGAACACGTGCAGAAAGGGAGGTGCAAAAAGGCATGGAAAGCCAAGAGACCAGCTGAAATCAGTAATTGGAAAGCAATCCTGCCCCTTGTCAGTGCAAATTAATATAAACTGGTTCAGTCCCAACTGATGGCCTTTAAAAAGGTGTCTCATTACCAAGGTGTCACACAAGAAACATCTCATGATTGGTAAAAGCAAAGTGCTCTCTCAAGACCTTCGCAACCATATTGTTGCAAAACATACTGATGGTATTGGTTACAGAGGATTTCTAAGCTTCTGAAAGTTTCAGTGAGCATTGTTGGGACCATAATCCGAAAGTGGAAAGAACATAATTTCACCATAAACCGGCCATGACCAGGTGCTCCTCGCAAGATTTCTGACAGAGGAGTGAAAATAATTATCAGAAGAGTTGTCCAAGAGCCAAGGACCACTTGTGGAGAGCTTCAGAAAGACCTGGAATTAGCAGGTACAATTGTTTCAAACAAAACAATAAGTAATGCACTCAACCACCATGGGCTGTAGGCACGCTCACCATGCAAGACTCCATTGCTGAAGAAAAAGCATGTTGAAAGCTCATTTAAAGTTTGCTGCACAACAATTGGACAAGCCTGTGAAATACTGGTAGAATATAGTCTAGTCAGATGAGACCTAAATTGAACTCTTTGGATGCCATTATACACATGTTTGGAGGAGAAATGGCACTGCTCATCACACCAAAAACACCATACCAACAGTGAAGTTTGGAGGTGGGAACATCATGGTGTGGTGCTGTTTTTCAGCATACGGTACTGGCATACCTCATTTCATTGAAGGAAGGATGAATGGAAAAATGTACCGAAACATTCTTGATAAAAATCTGCTGCCATCATCTGAAGGCTTAAGATGAAATGAGGATGGAAATTTTATCAAGACAATGATCCCAAACACACAGCCAAGGACACCCTCAACTGGTTTCAGAGAAAGAAAATAAAGCTGTTACAATGGCCTAGCCAATCATCTGACTTGATTGAAAATCTATGGAAAGAACTAAAGATCAGAATTCATAGAAGAGGCCACGGAACCTTCAAGATATGAAGACTGTTTGTGTGAAAGAATGGGCCAAATCACTCCTGAGCAATGCATGGGACTAGTTTCTTCATACAGGAGGCGTCTTGAAGCTGTCATTACCAACAAAGGCTGTCGTATGAAGTATTAAATACATTTCAGTAAGCGTGTTCAATACTTTTTCCCTGTGTCATTTCACATTATTACTAGGGGTGTGCACCGGCCACTTTTCGTGTTTTGTGTTTTGGTTTTGGATCTGGATCTTTCTTCGTGTTTTGGATCTGGATTGGTTTTGCCAAAACCACCCTTCCGTGTTTTGGGTTCTGGGTTTTGTGTTTTGGATCTGTATTTTTTTGAAAAAAAGCATAAAAACAGCTAAAATCACAGAATTTGTGGGTTTTTCTGCTCCTATGCTATTATTAACCTCAATAACCTTAATTTCCACTCATTTCCAGTCTATTCTGAACACCTCACACCTCACAATTGTGTTTTTATGTCCAAAAGGTTGCACCGAGGTAGCTGGATGACTATGCTAAGCGACACGAGTGGGCGGCACAAACACGTGGCCCATCTAGGAGTGACACTGCAGTGGCAGACAGGATGGCAGTTTGAAAAACTAGGCCCCAAACTGTACATAATGCAAAGAAAAAAAAGAGGTGCAAGATGGAATTGTCCTTGGGCCCTCCCACCCACCCTTATGTTGTATAAACAGGACATGCACACTTTAACAAACCAATCATTTCAGCGCCAGGGTCTGCCACACAACTGTGGCTGAAATGATTGGTTCGTTTGGGCCCCCACAAAACAAGCTGGCAATTAATGTGTCCCTGCACAAACTGGCTCTACGGAGGCAAGATGTCATCCTCATCCTCCTCATCCACCGATTCCTCACCCTCTTCAGTGTGTACATCCTCATCCTCACAAAGTATTAACTCGTCCCCACTTGAATCCACCACCACAGGTCCCTCTGTACCTTCTGGAGGCTGGTCTCCCTGGAAGAGCTGATAATTCATTTTGATGAACATCATCTTCTCCACATTCTGTGGAAGCAACCTCCTATGCCTTTCGCTGACAAGGTTCCCGGCTGCACTAAACACTCTTTCGGAGTACACACTGGAGGGGGGGGCAACTCAGGTAAAATGGAGCCAGTTTGTACAGGGGCCTCCAAATTGCCTCTTTTTCCTGCCAGTACAGGTATGGACTGTCTGACATGCCTACTTGGATGCTGTCACCGATGTAATCCTCCACCATTCTGTCAATGGTGACAGTATCATATGCAGTGACAGTAGACATGTCAGAAATTGTTGCCAGGTCCTTCAGTCCGGACCAGATGTCCAAACTTGGTCCTGCCTGCCCTGCATCACCGCCAGCGGGTTGCTTAGGATACCTAAGTTTTTTCCTGGCAGCCCCAGTTGCGGGAGAAAATGAAGAAGGAGCCGTTGACGTGTCACGTTCCGCTTCAGCTGACAGTGTGTTCACCAGCAGGTCTTTGCACCTCTGCAGGCTTGTGTCGGCCGGAAAGAGAGACACCACATAGGCTTTAAACCTAGGATCGAGCACGGTGGCCAAAATGTAGTGGTCTGATTTCAACAGATTGACCACCCTGGAATCCTGGCAAAGCGAATGAAGGGCTTCATCCACAAGTCCCACATGCTGAGCGGAATCGCTCCGTCTTAGCTCCTCCTTCACTTTCTCCAGCTGCTTCTGCAAAAGCCTGATGAGGGGAATGACCTGACTCAAGCTGGCAGTGTCTGAACTGACTTCACGTGTGGCAAGTTCGAAGGGCTGGAGAACCTTGCACAACACGGAAATCATTCTCCACTGCGCTTGAGTCAGGTGCATACCCCCTCCTTTGCCTATGTCATAGGTGGATGCTCCTCCATCCTCTGAAGCATATAGAGGGTTGAGTTCCACCGCGTCACAACCTCTTGCTTCAGGTGATGGCGGGGCAGGTTCAAGAGTGTTTGCTGGCGCTCCAGTCTTCGGCACGCAGTCGCTGAATGGCGAAAGTGCCCAGAAATTTTTCGGGCCACCCAAAGCGTCTCCTGCACGCCCCTGTCGCTTTTCAGAAAATTCTGCACCACCAAGGTTATTGTGCTGGAATTTGCCCAGATGTAATGCCCGCACAATATTGGTGGCGTTGTCAGATATCACAAATCCCCAGGAGAGTCTAAGTGGGGTAAGCCACTGGGCGATGATTTCCCTCAGTTTCTCTAAGAGGTTGTTGGCGGTGTGCCTCTTACTGAAACCGGTGATACACAGTGTAGCCTGCCTTGTAACGAGCTGGTGTTTCTGAGATGCTGCTACTGGTGACGCTGCTGCTGTTGCTGCGTAAGGTGATACATCTACCCAGTGGGGTGTCACAGTCATATAGTCCTTAGTCTGCCCTGTTCCACTTGTCCACATGTCCATGGTTAAGTGGACATTGTGTACAACGGCATTTTTCAGGACACTGAGGACACTTTTTCTGACGTTTCTGTACAGTCTCGGTATCGCCTGCCTAGTGAAGTGGAATCTAGACGGGATTTGGAACCGGGGACACACTACCTCCATCAATTGTCTAAATCCCACTGCACTAATGGCGGATACCGGACGCACGTCTAACACCAACATAGCAGTCAAGGCCTCAGTTATACGTTTTGCTTCAGGATGACTGCTGTCGTACTTCATCCTCCTCGCTAAGGACTGTTGGAGGGTCAATTGTTTAGTAAAAGTAGTGGTGTTCCTACTTCCTCTCTGGGATGATGAACGACTCCCAGCAGCAGCAACAGCAGCAGCGGCAGCAGTAGGCGTAGCAATGCAGGATCCTCCGGAGGAATCCCGGATAGGAGAGTCAGTCATGCCAGTGACATGGCCTGCAGGACTACTTCTGATCCTGACTAAGGAGGAAATTGACGAGGAGGGAGTTGACGGTGTGGTTTGCAGGCGCTTGGATACAACAGGACAACGGGATTTAGGTGTCCCTGGACTGCTTACGGTCTTAGCCAAAGTTTCTGAACTTGACAGTAACTTTTTATGAACGCGCTGCAGGTGCCGTATAAGGGAGGATGTTCCTAGGTGGTTGACGTCCCTACCCCTACTTATTTCACCTTTACATATGGTACATATGGCAAGACAGTTGTTGTCCGGATTTGGATAGAAATATTGCCAGACCAAAGAGGTGGAATGTTTGGTCTTCTGCCCAGGCATGACCGTGAAGGGCTTTTTCATCCCACGGACAACAACTGTCTCCCCCGGAGCCTGATTTAAACAAACCACATCAGCTACACCAGTATCCTCATCCTGTTGTACTTCAACAGTGACATCTTCAATTTGCATATCAG